>JABSTQ010005865.1:0-43423 GCA_013358835.2 Ixodes persulcatus
CTCTGTAGTCTCAACTTAGGTGGAACTAGTATAGGGCGTACGGGGTCTCAATGCAAATAACATTTGGAAAGTCCAAAACCGGGTACAGCAGAGCGACCGGCAAGGGGAAAAGATCAGAAGGTTTGAAAGGCCATGTCTTGAAGGGAAAGACTGGTAAAACTGAACGATCGCGAGCGTTTGAACACTGTGAAGAACCTCAGAGGCTTTTTAGTGTCCTAACAAATACTGAACGAGCATGAGCTCAAGAACTTCGTGAAAAATCGCAGGGGCTTTTTTTCTGCCCAGGAAAGAGTTAAACAGTCGAAAGAGCGGGATGGGCAGGCGTATCAAAACATAGTAGCGGCCGATGCAGCAAAATGTAGTGGTAGCTGACGCACCAAAATGTAGTGATTCTCTGATGTAGATGCGACTACGTTGGTGGTTCGACGATGAGGCTGCCACTTGGCGGCAGGAGACATTCAGGAAGGGGCGGTAAACGGCAGGGCTATAGGATGCCCTGACGGGTGACGATGCAGAGGTGACTGACTTTTAGGTTTAGGTTTAAGGAATCATGGAGCCAGAACTTTAAAACTGAAGAGAGGCGCAAGTTCAAGCTCGAGCTGGCGCTTGTAACAACACAAATAGTGCCCATGACGACGGAACAATCTAGTAATGGTAAAGCTATAGGCACTACGCCGTGCACTCCGACCAGAAATGGCTATACGTACTATGCTGAGAGCATCTGCCATTTGGGTCACCCTTTTCAGACAGGCGCGTGTAGCACTGGGGAGTTCGTTAACACCCCCCACCCCCCCCCCCCCCGTGCGCTCACGCCCGCTTCGCTGCGACAGTGTGCGTCTGCTAATTACAAAACCTTAACCCGTAACGCCGCTTCGCGGCGCGCAGCCGGCAACCAATCCCCGCTGTCCCCGATTGCACCTCCAGAAAGAAAGTCCTATACCATTTAGTTCTGCGAAGTTTCATCGACAACATTCGTTTTTTTTTCAGTGTTAATCGTAAAAAAAAAGAAATGTCGTAAATATCACCAAACGCAAAAAACAAATGTTCTAGAAAAAAAAAATAGGCCCATTGAGGATTGAATCGGGGCCCGCTACGTATGAAGCAGACACCTTACCACTACGCTACGCCACTGCTTCGGAAACTTCTAACCACGACCGGCTTCATTAGGGGCGACCAGCTCACTCCGCGTTTCCCTATGGGAGCGCGCGGGCCAAGAAATATCACGTGAACGGCCTTCGTTCCGCTAGGCGCCGCTCTAGCTCAACACCAAAAGCGCGGCGGCTACTGGTTTCAGATAATTTTTTTTTTTGCATTTAGTAGGCAGGCGCTAATGCTAACACATATTGCGTATAGAATAGGTTAAAATGAGTCGCTATATTATTGTTTTCTCAAGCAGAACTGTTAGTCTTATGAGCTAAGCACCAGTAGGGTGTACGAGTGTACAGGATGGTGCATCCAGTCCGCCTGCTGGAGCCCACTCCCGTGATCAGAATAAAAAATCGAGTTGGATGCTCCGCAGGTGGGCCGTGACGCTCTCGGTGAATGTTCGAAGTAAGACACTGTCGATTGGTGGTGAATTGGTTACTGGCGTGGGGAGAACGGGGGGGGGGGGGGGGGGGGAGAGACCTCCAAAGTTGCACTGCGCGGGGGGCGAAAAAGTTATAGTAACGAAGCGTACGGGTTAAAAGGGGCTGCAGTCTACCAGTGCGAGTACGCCGCAGGGAGGAGGCAAAAGGAAGCGAGGAGTCCGGTAGAAAAAAGTGGTTACGAGTCGCGTGGTCGCTACTTGACGTCAATGTTGAAGCGGGTCCCTGTCGACTAAACGGAGGAGGTGCAGTGCTCGATAGGATGGCGTTCGGGGGCGAAGTTGACGCCTCATAATAAGGCAGAAAGCGCGACGTTGTACCGACTCGAGGGAGGCAACAAGTTGGCCTGGTTGCCGCACCGAGCAGCAAAACCCCAGGATGGGCAACACCACTGCTGTGAACAGCAATCTGGGCACATCGGGACTGGCTCTTTTTGTAGACCGAATGACGAAGCCAAAATTTTCCCCCGACATGACGTTTTGAACATAGCGATGGAAATCGAAATTCTGGTCGATGATGACACCTAGGATGTGGATATGAGTTGTTCTTGGGGTGTCCACTCGGCCCAGGAAAAGTGTTGGAGGAGTCGAATGTTGGCGCGAGGCAGTGATCTGCATGGTAGCGCATTTGGTTTAAGTTTAGGGGAAGTTTCTTATTTTTTGATTAGAGAAGAATGCGATCTATATCAGCTTGTAACTCTTTACTGAACGTACAATCGCAATAACGGTGAGAAAAGTCCTTAAAATACAGCCGATTACCCTCAAAACGTCGCCGGTCGTGGAGTGGACACACACAGATACACACGCGAAAGCGTCTGCTAGTGTGTTAAGCTACAGCGCCAGAAAATGCAGTGGCGGTTCAGCAAACTAGTGAAAGTACTAAATAAGCAAAAGCAAATGCGGCGCGCTCACGCTGCCTCGGGTGACCTGGTCATCCCTATAAAGACGGTCAGGCTTGTAACCATGCGTTTTATACGAGTTTCACGTAGTGCTTATAGCAATTTCCGGCCGAGGTTCACGACATAGTGCGTATAGCTTTATTCATCTAGTAAAAGCCAATTACTGCAATGCTACTGAACTGCAACCCGCTGCTCAATTGGAAGTTCACGCGCTACGTACATACAGCCGGGAGATCACAACCACGACGGGTGCAGCTTAGAAATCCAACCACTCCGAGATTGAGGAAAACAGTACGGGCGACACAGTCACACACATACCTATGAGCATGTTTACCCTGTCGATCCTCGGTCTGAGTGTTCAATGGTTCAATACGATCAGATATACAACTAGTCATTTTGTTTTAAATAATCTTTACAATAACATACAGCAAAAGCAATATCCTTTCCTCATTTCAGCAAACACTCACGACAAACCAAACGGGTCGTTCCTTCGTTGTTCATGTCAAGCCAGGCCCAGCTGTTGAGAACCAGTGTTACCGCTCGCGCCGAAAAAATTTATATTTCACCAATTTACGTGTATTTCACAACAGATGTGAACTTGGCGGATCTTAAAGAATCATGAATGCTAAGGAAGAACATAATTTATAGTCTTTCTGTAGTTATCTGAGTTACTAATATCATTTACGACTGCCTGCACGTGAACATCGACTTCGAAAATGACCACCCCCCTACCCACCCCCTGTCGTCACCGGCAGAAAAGTAATTCCCCGGTGGTTTCGGGTCGTCACTGTACCCAAAGGCTAGTCACTCGTTTTTTGGGGTAATCAAAGCCTTCAAAAAGCCATTTTGACTGCCCAGGTTAGTCATTTTTTCTTAGAGTGCAATAGTGGTCGGCACTGGCCTTGATTGGTGTTTTTCCTACTGAGAAGCAGGACTCGGATTCCCTGAATAGGCTCTTGAAGAGTTGTGTGCTGTTCTCTTCAAGCCCAGCTTCATCATTTTTATTCAGAGAGTTTAATGTGGTCTTGCTTCGTTCGCTTTTTCTATATCATAAAATGGCAGGTACAACTTGCAGTTCTGCATGTTTTTTCTGGTATATTGCCTGGGCTTGAATTTAAACATATTCGACAGAGATCTGTCTGGTTATGAAATAAATAGACTGACTAAAAAAAAATTGAAACTTTTACCAAGTTTGAATAAAAACAGAATACCCTGCGTTTCGGTACCAGCTCGGTCCCTTGGTAGAGCTGAGAGCGAGATTCTGGCCACGGGAAAACGGTGGCGTAGACGTCTGCACCTGTAATCTTGGTATATCCAAACAAAGGAAAACGTCAACAGATCATCGGGCACTCTCCCAAGAGTATATGTCTCAGGACTTCGTCACTCCTCGGAAAAACACGGGCGCCACCTTCCGAACCATGTTCCAGCGCTGGATATTTTTGATGGAGATGATGATGAAGATCATTAAGAGGATATAGATAAAGACGACGAAAATTCGCCAAACCCATAGTCACCCGTAGGTGTATCCACACGACGGACCAAATTGCTGTTTTGGTCCGCGGGCCGTGCATCTTGGGCCTCAAAGCAGCTCGCTGCATGCGTTTGGCGGAGCTGTGAGGTCGAGGGTTAGACCGACCCGTTCGCTCAGTCAACGGCTCAGTCGTCTGCTCTTTTGGTCCGCCGTGTGGATGCTCATTGCAGCCGGGCGGCCCGCGGTCCGCGCATCACGTGATCAATCGGTCCGCGGCCCGGTTCGTCGTGTGGATACACCTTTACCAAGGGACCGAGCTGGTCCCGCACCGTAGGGTATTTTGTTTTTATTCAAACTTGGAAAGAGTTTAGTTTTTTTTTCAACCAGTCTGCTGTCTGGGTTCCAGTGAATAGGTTATCGCTTGTTCTTCTGTTTTGCTAGAATCCAATCTAGGGTCCTGCAAGCATGTTTTTTCTTCTTTTTTTAGAGATATCCTGCAGCATATGTTTAATTATACTAATGAATAACTTGCAGACGTTACTTCTTGTTGATATCGGTCTGTAGGCTCACAGGTCTTTGGGGTCCGTTTGTTTTCCTTCGAATATTAGCTTCACTTTTGCTTGTTTCTCGCACTCCGTGTTTTCTTGAGCCTCCAGTATGGCATTAAAGCGTGTCCTGATGCTGTCCTGCGCATCTTTGTTTAGTGCCTTGATGATCTCATTGGGTATATATTTGTGCGTGTTCACAAATTTATAAACGGGCTATTTGCCCTCAAGCCCTGCAGCAGGAGTTTCAGTCATTGCAGGAGACATACAGAGATTATACTGAATTCTATACTGATGGGTCGAAATCTTCATCCTTTGTTGGTTGTGCCGTATATTCTGGTGCCTTCGCGAAAGCTTTGCGAATGGATGGTATGGCAAGCATTTTCTCTGCAGAGATTTATGGTGCCTCTCTAGCCATTGAACATATCGTGAGTAACAACATATTAAAGGCTATCCTCTTTGTCGATCCGCAAAGCGTGATACAGGCTCTTTCTTCTAAACGTCCCACAAAGAACCTCCTTGTACTGCATATACAGTCTAAAATAAATCGGGCTCTCCATCTCGAACGCACCCTAAGATTCTGCTGGGTGCCCAGTCATGTGTGAATTCATCGGAATGAGCAAGCAGACAAACTGGCTGCAAATGCAAAAGACTTGGCAGCATCTCTTGGGTTACCCTATCAGGACCTTAGGCCACTTTGGAAGAAATCACTTCTGAAGACATGGCAGTCGGAGTGGGACGCGGAGTGTAACAATAAACGTCGTGTCATTAAACCCATCTTGGCTCTGTGGGAGAGCTCGTTCCATAAGGAACGTCGACCGGAGGTTCTATTATTCCGCCTGAGGATTGGTCATTAACGTCTGACTCATCTACATCTTCTTTGTGGCGAAGACGAAAAGCTCTATGCCCATTGTAGGGAAGTACTGACAGTTTTGCACATTTTGTGGCAGTGTAGATTTTATTACTAACATCGCCGACAAAGTTTTCCTGGACTTTTTAGAGGTAGCCTTCCATTTCATCCTATGGTTTTGCTTGGTGATCATCCTTTAGTGTCACTTGACCGTGTTTTTGACTTTCTTAAAAAGATCGGATATATAAATCAGCTGTAACATTTACCATGAAAATTCTTTAATATCTCTTTCCTCGTATAGCCGTCTTAAGTAATTCTGTCTGGCGCAATATGATCTAAGGTGCTTTTGCGCCATAAAACCCTCAGTCATCATCACAATTTATCTTTTTTTGTTATCTCAAAACATGTCTCGGCATAGCCTACTCTAAACTTACAGAGCCTAGCAGTTCGTCGACGGAGCCATAGAGTGCGTGGTCGCAGATTTAGAGGGCGTGGATCTGGTAGCAAAGAACATTTCTCAAGGAGTCCGGTAGTGAGCGGACAGGTTTTGAGCGGCGAGGACCCGAAACACACAGTTAGCTCGGGAAAACCCGATGCCACTGGCTGCTGATGCCGAGGCTGCTGCGAATGCGGCCGCCGAGGCTTGTGGCCTCGTCGGCCGCAATTAAAATGTTCTGTGAAAATATCTTTTAAAGAATTCTTATTTTGTACTCATTTTCGTTTTGTTTTAATTTCCCGGCATGGAAACATTTTGGACTATTGAGAATCATTCTGGGGAAGCCTTTTTTGGTCTTCCTAAATAAGGGAACCTAAAAACGTCTTCAACACGTCTTTGAAAGGACCAGAATGTCCCGACTAGTTCCGGACGTCCCGACGACGTCTTTGTCAGGACGAGGACGTCTAGACCAGCTGAAAACGTCCTCAGGACCATATGCGTTGTCTGAGGAGTTGTGGGCCCCATGGCGCATGAACCGCCGAAAAGTCCAAGCAGGGGATATTCTTTTGTCTATTTTTAGGTTCTGGAGAGCCACGGCACTGCGGTAACGCAGCAGCCTGTACATGCAGGTCCGCGGTGCCGTCTCTAGTGAACACGATATGATGAGTATATACATGAACGATCACGACAAGGGTTGTTGGTATTGGGGAGGATGGCAGTCCGATTCGCAAAAGTTCGGGTTTTGTAAAGGTGGGTTGGGCGTGTCAGCAGCGAGCCATGGGGGTCTGGCACGCCGTTCTATCGGTGCATGAAGGAGCCCCAGGAACATGATGGCGCTGTTGCTCACTGGGGTCCACTGGGGTTGAAGCATCAGGTTCCAAGGAGGTAGCCCAGTCAAAGTAGAAGCTGCCGCCTCCTATTGACCGTGGCCCAGGGCTCAGATTAAGGCACCGCCGTCGCCCGGTGTGTCAATTCTCTCAACGTCGTCGCCTTCATCTTGCATATAGACCTTTCGACGCTGTTACAGTGTATCAATATCTGTATTCTGAAATCAATCAACCCCGGCAGTTTGCCGCACACTTTTGAGCGCAAACGAAACAGACGAAACCGAAACGGAGGAACGGGGAATGGGTGTCGTTCCATGTAGAGTTCCTGTATAGGCTCCCTACGGGAGCCAGAGTTGCGCGTTCATGCATGGCATGTGTATTCAGCTCCTCACGTGACTGAATTCGGCGAATAGCAGCGCGGCGCGCTCAAAAGCCGGGGAACGTACGCCGGGGCGCGTGCAACGTCTACTTTCCTGCACGGCACTTGATACGGCTCCTACGTGATCGGATCTCGGCGAATAGCGGCGAGGGCGGCACGCGGCACGTGGAATCGAACGCGCAACTCTGGCTCCCGTAGGGAGCCTATACAGGAACTCTATACTCTGTTTCATACTTAGCGTGCGACGCTGTCAAAGCTACTGGCGCGAGCGTGGGGCTTGATCTCGTTGATCATTTGCACGCGTTCTCGCGCAAGCAAAATCATAGATGAATCCACGCGCTCACGCCAGTAGGTTTGAAGGCGTTGCACGCTAAGTATGAAACAGAGTATAGTTCCATGTATACCCTCGCCAACATGATAAAAAAAAGTATAAGGTGTTTCGGCGTCTCGCCGCAGCGGGGCGCCCGTTACAAGACTCTCCTCTTATTCGTTGCTTGCCGCTCCTCCTTTTTCACTTTCGGCGGTCGCGTCACGTGATTATCTGCCAGGCTTTGTCAGTATTGGCGACGTGCGCGATCCAAAGTGTCGCTCTGGTCGGCTTTCCACGATTGGCCGAAAGCTGACTATGACGTCAGCAAAGGTTTTCTCATCGATGGAAATAATACCCGTGCCACACGGGCAACTCGAATGCCATTTACAACGAATGACATTTGAGCGGACGGCCAATCAGCGCGCGACACTTCGGGCGTCGCGCATTCCACACGCGACAGATTGCGAGCTGATTCACCTATCACACAAATGCCATTCGTTGTAAATGGCATTCGAGTTAAACGTGTGGCACGGGTATAAGAGCAATGCAAGATTTTTAATTTTGATGGTGTTGGCAGTATTGGTTTCAGATCGCAATGATTTCAAGCTTCCACCATGCTCATTACGAACGCCATCGAACTGGTTCTTCGCAATGTAATGACGTCACGAGAGGGAACCGTATGAAGGCGGCACCGAAACATCTCGCCGCCAGTAGAGGAGGCTATGGTCTTGGTTTTCACCGGCTTGACTGAAATTCATGTGTCGATGAAAAAGAAAATTTTCAGTAATTGGTTCATAAAAATGTGGGCTGTGTGTGCGTATAGACCTTTCCAATGTTTACAAAATCACAGTCCAGCGTGCGATCTTCACAGCCTAGCACGTGCGTGTTCGTCGCTTCGGAAAGCGAGCAAAGCACGCGCCATACGCACGAACGCTCAAAATGGCACCGGCCAAAAGCTCGTTTTTGGAAAGGTCTATATACAGACTTGAACGTGGTCTGGCTTAATGGGCGACGAGTCTCCCAGCTGAGAAATTTAGCCAGTGCAGTACAACCGCTAGCCTGGGGTCTTTAACGTGCATCACGCAGTAGTGATACACGACCGCACGCCGGTACGATGCTCATCCAGATTGAAACGAGCAGGGGTGGGGATTGAACCCAGGATTCTGGGTTCTGCAGCCTGAACTTTCGCTCCACGTGCTACGAGCTGGTGAGCTAGCCCACGTCGCTCTCAACGTTGTGTTTGCTCAGCGTAGCGATTCCGCAGGTTGGAGCGCGTGGAGTGAAAGCTCGCGCTGCAGAAATCAGGAATCCTAATACTGAGTCGCAGCATTTTTTGTCATTTCTAAAGAGGTGAATCCTGCGCGATCACAGCTGTCATTGACGCTCAATGTGTGCGAGTGCACGGGTAGACACAGGTTTTGTTTCATTGCCAAGAAAAGTACTCAAGTTTATATTTTATCCCCGCCTTGCCCGGTTCGATCTAGACAAGCATTGCACTGGCGTTCTCTAGTGCATCACTACTTTGTAGTGCGTGTTAAAACCCATAGGCTAGCAGTTGCACTGGTGTGGGCTAAATGTCTCATCTTACAGCTGAGGGACGCGCCTTTCATTGAGACTGACTAAATGCCGGCTGTTTGAACATGCATGCAACATAATTATCAGCCGAGCGACCATTGATACTTTCATTTCTTAAAAAAAAAACATTGCGAACAATCGTAAGAGAAAGACAACGTGGTACCGTCATTTAGCTCGAGCCCAAGCATTCAGACGACACATATTCGATACCATCCATTGCCTTCGTAAGTAAGCACGTCATTGTGCTCTGGAATTTGAATAGGTTAGTTTCATTATAAGAATGCTTTAAATATACAGTAGAAATTAGCGGGTCTAGAAATGTATGCGCGACTAATTCTGAGGAAGTTTGACTATCCGCGATTCGTTTCTTATGTCTAGATGTTAATGTGCGGTTCGACAATCTCATAGGCGTCCCAATTGTAGCGTCTTAGAGGGTAGTCGTTTTCTTCAACCCTTATTCTAACTCGGTACTTGAGATAGCTTGTTAGAGCTATCGGGCTATTTTGTATTTCTTCATCAGCTTCACAATAATATTCCGTTATCTGGGTTTAAAGCGGGCAGTAGAAACCGGCTGTGACAGCAGTGACAAAAGATGGAACTCAATCTTGTAGACTGACTGCGTTAGTTTGTCACCTGATGGTGTTTACTTTTGATCAAACAATACTCAAAAAGCTCACAAATGTACGGAATAGGACACAGCATTACCTGATATTGAAAAAAAGCGATGCTTACCAAGGAAGAAGGAACTTAGACAATGAAATAATCGTTGAATGAACATACATACACATCATGGCCTGTACTGTAAAATAGGGGCGTTGTATCAAGCCCATATTTCTACGAAAGACTGTTACGCTGCTAGAGGGCAAAGGTTTGTCCATGTCATGGATTCATATATAGTGTTTATTGATGAATGCTGTCTATATATTTTGTCTCACCTTAGCATGGACTAACTGCGAAGGCTGTGCAAGCGCAAGCGGCCAGCCTTGACTGTCTTGACTGGAGCACTCGCTGCACGAGCGCCCGTGCAGCCGCCGAGGCTTCATACGAAGCAACTATAGCTCGCGCTTTTAGCATGCGCGGCTAACAATAGTCCATGCTAAGGTGAGACGAAGTATACTCGTTGTACAGCATTAAAGGGGAGATGCAAAAACACTTTTTAGTTTCTTTCAGTAGACACCGCTTTGAATCATTGACACTCAGAACATAAAAAAAACACATTAGTTTTTGTATAAGGGCGCGTTGATTGCTGTGTTTGTGTGTTATGCACGTGTAATTCCTGGCTGGCCGCAATAGCAAGGGAGCACTTCCTGGACTGTGATATAGCACGCGTGGTCTGTGATTTGTGTAAACAGTGGAAACTTGTATAGAACCAATTATATTCTGCAAATGTTTATTCTAGCCACGAGTTGGGGTTGGAAAAGCACAGGGCACACTTTGAGTTTCAAACATTATGGTTCGGCTATCTCCGCCTTCGCAGCAATTGACCTACTGCTAAATTACCCAAGCATCAAGGAGAATTCTGGAAATGTAGGTTTACCCGCCGCACACATTTTTAGAAAATATCAGAAGTAAATAACCAAAATAAGACGTTAACGAACATACGTGCAATTTGTCATTTCTAATGTTTTTTGTTTTTTTTTCAAAACTACTACGGCTGGAGACATCAGCACGTTAGGCGCCTAGACCTGCATTCCCTCTACTTTCCTTAAAGCTTGGCTAATTTAGCAAAATGTCTTTTAGGCACCAGAATGCATGTTCAAGCATTGATTGTCTCGAGCTCAAATTGAATAATCACGCAGTGCTCGTGTCCACTGTGTGAGGGGCATTTAAATATCGCTACATCGGATGTCACAAACTGGATGACAAATTTTATGAATCGCACTGTCCACAACGGCAAGAATCCAATCCACACAACTTTGTTTTCAACTTCTACGAAGGACAGACTGAAAGAAAGCGGTCGTTTGCATCCTTACATGTGCGTGGTAAAAAAATGAGGTTCTTGGTCAAAGGGGTTGCGTATTAGTCAACGTTTCTAAAACAACTCAGTTGGAAAACTGCCTTAGAAGCCTGCTTTAAAAGTGTGTTTCCGTTACGTACACAAGAGCTCGAATTGACTCATTCGCAACGCCTCCATTTCTTCCGACGGCCACTCCGTGAACTGCACGGCTGCACGTATCGCTTCGGTCGTGTCGCACAAGGGCCGCTGGTGCCTGAATTCCTGTATAGTCTTCCTACGGGAGCCAGAGTTGCGCGTTCAGCCATCTTGAAATCCTAAGGTATGTGGGAAAGCCCCTGCTCGCCCGTGTACGAGCCGTGCTTCGTCGATTGCGGCCGCCCACGTGACTGGACTTGGCAAATAGCGGCGCCATGCGGGCCGCCGCGCACGGAAAACAGCAAAGGAGAAGAAAAAGGCAAAAAAAAAAATGAAAGACGCTTACAATTCTCTGTAATGTGAAATTAGAGCACAGCTCTTGAGGTGGAAAAGGGAGGGCACAGAAGAGAGGGTATGTTCCTCCTACCCTTTCGTACCTCCCTTCCCATTTAGCGGGATATGTCCACTAAATTTCCCCGCGAAATTTATCGGGAAACTTTTACCCTCGTGACGTCCCACGTGACATGGGTCACGTGTGACGTCAAGAGGGCCACGACGAAGGTCACGACAAAGGTAACAGGGGTCACATATGTGACCTTCACGCGACAAAGGTCATGTGTGACTTCACGAGGTCACGGGACGTCACATGTGAAGTCACGTGTGACTCACGCGTGACCTCACACGTCACGTGACCCTCCTGACGTCAAACGCGATGTCGTGGTGACGCCACGAAGGGTCACCTGTGACGTCTAGAGGGTAACGACGAAGGTCAAGACGAAGAGCACGAGGGTCACGTGTGACGTAATCATGGGAAACGTCCCATAATGCAACGCTCGGTTACGCCACCGGTGACGACGACGGCGACGCCGCTCAACCGGGAAACGGGCGCCTAAGAGCTACGCTCTATAACAGGGGAACATACGCCGGGTCGTGTGGAAAATCTACATTCCTGCATGGCACAGGATTTTTCGCACCTTACGTGATCGATCTTGGCAAATAGCGGCGCGGCGGCACGTGAAAAACGTCGGCGCAACTATGTCTCCCGTAGGGATCCCATACAGACATTTTAATGTGCCGCTATCTCTGAGTGCCATCTCGCAGTAGCGTTATAAAACAACTTTCATTTTTTCACTCGCCGCTAAAGGGCGGCGCTGTAATCGTATTCAGTTTGATCTTGGTGGACACGAGCGGTCCGAGATTCTATACTCTATTTCACCTTGTGTTGTACCGCAGGAAAGGCTACAAGCGCGAGCTCCTTGCTCTATGGTGCACCTCGGCGGCACAAGCTCTCGTGCACCAAGGGCAGCTGCCCACGCTATGAGCTCCCGCTTCTAGCCTTCGCTGCGGTGCAACATAAGGTGAAACGGAGTATAGATTGAGTTTTACTCCCTTTCACAAGGTTTGCAGCAAGTGCAAAGGCGCAGGCGCCTGAGCCTAGCTCAGTAGAATGATTTTATTTGTACAAGAGATCGTAAGTAAAAGGCATATCACAGAACCGCGCGCTGGTGCCAATGCTTTTATCTGCACTGCGGATGTTTGTGACATGGAGTATAGTGCCAGTAGCGTTGTTTTACGTTAGAAACATCCCCGGGAATTGGGGACCCTATCTCTATGTGCCGGGAAAAATGGCAGCCGATGGATAGCCAAACGAGCATGCTTTTCGTGAAAGGCGCTTGAACATATTAGGTGCTGGAGAAAATCAGCCATCTGCACGAAGGTGGAGCCCTACTGTTCACGCCGAGTTCCTTTCTGCTGGCTTGTTTATAATATTGTTTTAAGCTTTCTGAAGTCATAAAATTACAATCTAAGAAATACCTGCGCGTCTACTTACCCACAAAACACTGAGAGAGCCAATCCCTGCTCTCTACGAAATCACCTCAGTCAACGATGAGGCCGATCATTCGTTTAGACTTAAAAATAAAGTCTGTTCTGTGGCATTACGCAATGCAAAGCGCCATCCTTGCATTGCGTAATGCCACAGCGCAGGCTTAATTTCGAGGTCTAAACAGATGTTCCGCCTCATCATTCGCTGAGCTGGTTTCGTAGCTAGCAAATATTGGTTCTTCGAGTGCTTTAAGGGTAAGTAGACGAGCATGCATTTTTAGAGTGTAATGTCAAGTTAATTAGATGTTATTGACCTCAGTTGTAATGTCGCGATGTTTTGTCTACCTTTAGCCATTGTTATTCAGTTTCTAATAAATCACACTGCAATTTATTAAACTTTTTTTCTCGCGTCAAAACGCTTGAACATCAAGAAAATGTATGTGAATGGTTTGTAGAATATATTAAATTAATAAAGTAAGAAATTCACTGTATAGAAAACGCGAGTATCTTAGAAAATAAAATTAAAATTTAAACTGTTATTTGTGTGCCATAAAAACATCACGTCAACTAATAAAATTACAGCACATAAAATTAGGATAATCCTTTCGGTATTATATTTTTCAGAATACGCATATCGATAGATTAGACCAGAAATTTAGTATTCAACCTCAAACTTTTTTCATTCACTTTCGGCATGCTGCATCTATTAATATCGCATACACATGACGGCACGCGTTCAAGAACAGCTTGACGTGCATTTTTATAGTGTTTCGCTTCAAGCGCCACGTGAGAGACAGAAACGGCGCCAGATGTTACGGTGTCAGGCGCATGGTTTCCAGTGGTGAAGCGAACCAGAGATTAGAGAACAAACGCGATGTGGCGTGTGCACCGCAGCTGCTTTTCCGCTTTGTTCCACGGGGAGTCACTGTGCATGCCTGGGTGACCATACTGCGTTTCATACTCAGTATTAGCGGCGAGATGTTTAGGTGGCGCCGTCCAATGGTTCCCTCTCGTAACGTTATTACCTTTCGAACAACAAGTAAGATGGCGTTTGTAATTAGCATGGTGGAAGCTTCCAAGAATTACGCTCTGAAACCAACACTGGCAACACAGTCAAAATTTAAGTTTTTACATTACTCTTATTTCTGTCGATGAGAGAACCTCTTCTGGCGTCATACGCAGCATTCAGCCAATCATGGAAGGTCGACCACAGCGATGCCTTCGATCGTACACGTCTTTAATACAACGCTGTCAAAGCTACTGGCGCGAGTGCGTGGCTTTATTCAAGATTTCGTTGGCGCGAGAACACGTGCAAATGATCTAGGAGACCAAACCCCGTGCTCACGCCAGCTGCTTTGACCGGGCTCTACATTAAAGTAGCGATGCAACTGTTTTTGTAATTTGCGCAAATAACACTTAGAACAAATCCCTGTCGTTAATGACCTATGAAACAAGCATTCGTTGTTCACCTCACGCAATTGACGGCGCAGAATGAATTAAAAAAAGGAGCAGCGTTCACCCCCTTAAAGGGGTGCTGAACTGAAATTTTGGGTGGACATTCTTGGTCGCAATGGCATACATAGCATGTCCTTTACTTCTACATGACGTTGTTTTGAGCGAGAAGGCGTATAAAATTGAATAAACATGAAAAATACAATTTCACGCGACCCCTGGTGAGCGTCGTGGAAAACTCGCTTCGTGACGTGCGCATTCTCATTCGCCTCAAAAGACAGACGGAGCCAAGCCAAGCCAGGCGATAAGCCGGGTGGCGTTTGTTATTGTTAGTACTACGCGGGCTCTGCCCCATATTTTGGATTTCCGCGACCTCGGCTGGTCGGCGTTCGGCATTGCCTTTTGAGATCTCTTTACTAGTATGGCGACGTATAAAATCGTCGGCAGCAGCAGTAGCAGCAGCCTCAGCAGCCGCAGCAGCAGCAGGAGCAGCAGAATAGCCGCCGAGCGAAGAATCAAGGCGAGCACCAACGAACGAGGAGATTGTCGTAGGCACCAGGGGCGCTGGGGGCGCCGAGAATGCGCACGTCAGTTCCGCTACACCTGCTCTCAGAAGGACTCACTCGCGCCGGCGGCTTCCGGCCGAGGATTCGCTCTTAATTCAAAGAAATACAATAATTCGGGCCCCATCCGTCTGACTGAATATTTTTTTAAGGTACAGTACCATCCGACATTGACTCCATAGTTTTCTTTGCGTTTACTGCTGTATGCTGCTGAGCTATGTAGAGGTTGGTGGGGCCTCGTCAGGTAAAATTTGTTTACCTTTTGCCCCTCCACCCGCGACTCAAGGAGTCCAAATAAAGATTATTATTATTATTATCCCGTGAAGCCCGCTCGGGCAATAATTATGATATTTCAAATATCGGTTCAGCATCCCTTTAACTCCTAGCCAGAACAACTGACCACCCGAACAGGAGCCGATTATATGACGCAAATGTTGATCATAGCCTCGAGCTGGGGTGGGCAGGGCACAGGACACGCGAATAGTTGCAGACATTGTCATAGTTCGGCTTTGGTCGTTATTGCAGTGATTGGACACAGTTTACTACCCGAATGCTTGTCCAGCTATTGATTATCACGAGCTCAAATCGAGTGCTCACGCAATGTTCGGGTCCAATCTACGAGCCACATTCAAATATCGTCATTGAGGGGATACTGAGATCAAATGTTTCTAGATTACCTCAGTTGTGAAACTCTCGCGGAAGGGGGTACCCCCCTCACTCACCTCAGCCCGCCTCCTGTTGTTCGAAGCGTCATCTAGATTTTTGTTTACGAACTGTGTGTTTCAAAAAGTATGGCGGAACGCCATCTAGACGCTGCGCTTCGGAACGTAAGTATCCTGTAAAATACACTGCAGTTACCAAAGCAGCCGTCCGGCGCGTCGAACAACGGGAGGCGAGTCGTGGCGAGTGAGGGGAGTACTGCTCATGGCATGCAGCGTCTATGAGCAGTTCCGTAACTGAGCTAATCGAATAACGTTGCTGAGATCCCACAGTTACGTCTTCAAGTTTAGCGAAGAAGAGAATAAAAAAAAACGCTCGCTTTTCTCCTTGAAATTACACCGCACCAAGGGAGTTTCTTGGTCAGTGGCTTCGGGTGCGAGTATGCTTGGGTTCCACTAGCGCCAGTAAGCTCGTGTAAATTGAAAAATAAAACCTTTAGATTTAATATCTTTGCACCGCCTTTAAAGGAATACTGAACCAAATATTTTAGTGTCCATAATAAGTGGTGCGCGACCTTTCCATCTGGCCAACAGCCGCCGGTGTGCCCGGACACATGCAACGACATCGAAGTCATAGTCCTCCATTAACGTTCAAAGGGACCCCGCAAAGGGACGAAGGAAAGCAAATGCTGCTTTGAAGGGCGTGCCTATCAGTGTCAAACACAAGCGTTCAATGACGTCATTGTTCTAGAGTGCCCGATAGTGATGACATAGAATTCTAGAGGTAGAACTGGTTGAATAGGTGCACGTGACCCCTTCTGATCCTTTCAAACGCGTGATTTTTTGCTCTGAACACCTTTATAATGGTGGGGCGTTAAGACCTACACAACTGCATGCTAATTCCAACAATTACGAAGATCACGCATGGTTGTTGCACGCTTTTCTTGTTTAGGTTCTCTATTGGTTAAGACCAAGGTCGTTGTCAACAATAGAAAATGTGCTCAAAGTTTTTAACTTCTTTCATCAATTATGTTTGAAAAACGTCATAATTCTTCTGTAATTTAGTTTTAGCTTGTTCCCAGAGTCCTACCCACTAGTTCGAGCTAGAGCCACTGTATATGGCAGCGTAGCTGCCAGAGTAGCGTCACGCGTTTCCCTGTGCCGCCTCTCACGGCGATTGGTAACACGCGGTACCATAGCAGCGAGTTGAGATGGCTCTGTTTCCATAGCAACCAAGTGACTACTCGTCCCGTGGCCACGCAAAAACCGTGATGTCACCTGTAAGATGGCAGCGGCCAGAGCTGGTGGATGCGAGATTGTTCGGTGCGCGGAGTCGTGATTTGCCTCAGTTTGCCGACGATTTCGGGATTCTTGGTGCTCTTTGACGTAAATATAACGTGAAGATCTGAAGGAGTGATTCTTTCTAACCTTTCTGTGCAAGATCGCTCTGGATATTAGCACCTGTGCGACAGCATCAGTCATATCGCCGTAGCGGTACTGGGATCCCCGGATGTGTTCGAGGATCGATTGGGCTTTTAGCATGCAATTTTTGCGTACTACTTTGTTTGTTTCAACGTTGGAGTGTCTGAGAACCGATGCGAAATGTATGAGTCGCAAGTTGGGCCTTGGGGAAGTTGTTTCAGCCCCAGGAAACCGCAAAATTACAGAAACGTTTAGTGAGGAAGCTCATGCGATCGTTACGTTTTGTACTAATCAACGAGTTTACGATATAACCTATAGGATAAAATGTTCGCAGTTTCTAGCTTCCTTTGAAAGTTTGAATTTCTGAGAATTGAAACGAAAGGTAGGCGTGGTGTGTAGGGCCTAGGGGAAGCTGTTTCAGCCCTGGGTCATCGAATAATCACAAAAACGTTTAGGGATTTTGATTTTGATATAATGTATTTTGATATAAGCATGCATTTCATCGCAGTGTTTTTTTTTCTTTTTAAGGCACGAGCTGGCGTTTGCTCAAGTGACGTATATGAAATGTCCAGCTACATGAAAATGATTCAAAATATCTTAATAACATTAGATGCTCAGAGGTGTGTCCGTCTTTGTAATTAACAAGCTACAGATCTACTTATTTCTTACGAGTGTAATATTTAGTTTCTGTAGCTGCGCCCGTTTTGTGATCCTTAATTTTGTGCGCTATGATGTTATCATCATGTGTGTATGGTTCTAAATATCCTTTTTGCATTCCTACAAAGGCCAAAATGATGTCATCTGACCCCAACTCACGCATTAGACAAGAGAACTGTATCACTCGGACGTTTTCGCCAACATAACTCGGACGTATGCGTCAACAATCAATTCGTCAACGAATATTTGAATTCGCGTTTGTGGCCAATAAACGTACGTTTATACTTCAACGTAACGTCGACGGGCGCGGCGTAGCGCAGGGCACACTGATACTGATTGGTCGCAGATATCAAGTTCCTGGTCGCCGGCCAATGAAAAGCGCGCGCTACGCTGCGTTCAGTGCGCTCAACGTCGGAGTATAAACAGCCCTTAAGTGCCCTGACGGAACTCGTCATCACTTGCGAATGCCAAGTTCTATGGTGTGTTAAAAAGCACGGTAGAAGCTTGGGTTCATCGCACCGGTGCCCTAGCAAGTCACGACTGCGTGATTTCACACTACGCGTTTGAGTTGAGGATTAGAACTGAGGAACAGAAAGTTAAAAAAATTCGTTAATTGGACCTTTAACATGGATATGTGTGCTACACCAGATAAAAATATTGACTTTTTGAATGCCGCTAAATGTCCGGACGACCACTTGGCCTGTCGGCAAGAACACCTCATATCCGGCGTCCGTCTTTTTTGATGGCGTTAGCAATCCTCTGGAGTCGACCATGCTGTCCTTCTTGGTTGAACCCCGTCGGCTGTTCATCGCCCAAACGAGGGTGAGGCCGTCGTCGACGTCGGTCCTCGCAAGTCGGTGAGAAAATCTCATCTTGAATGGATTATTTGGTCTTGATGAAGTATGATCCTAAGCATACATTCGCTTACTATGGGGCAGTCGAGCAACAGTCATGTCCCGAGGCAATCGTCCTGCCGTGGCAGGCGTAATCGAATTCAGTTCCCTCCATCCTCTTCCTTCCGAAAGTACATGGATGGTACGCATGTCTCACGAAGCGGCCATCATCCCGGTTTCGCGGAAATCCACTCGCCCTGTCCTTGCTCATACGATACCTAGCAGCTCTCGTCACCGGACAGTCTCCGGGCTTCAAATCGTCTCACTCCCCAGAAGAAACATGCACCGTTCCTCCAGAGGCCCGTCCCATATCGCCAGCCCAAGCGCCTTTTACCACTTTTCAATGAACGAATGGCGATATCAACTACACTGAAAAGTTGCCGCCCGGCGTCTCTAGCAGTACGGTTACCATGGCATTTTCCCAGGCCCAAAATGGAGATCACTATCGTCGCCACGGGCGCCGTGCATGTATATGTTTTTGCGTCGTGTCGCTATTCTGGCAGCTACGCTGCCATGCAGGGCCGCTTTATAGGGGCTCTGCGAATCATTTCTCAACGCCCCACCGACTTACGGGTGTTCTAAGAAAAGTATCAAGCGCTTGAAATGATCAAAAGAAGTCACGTGCACCTATGCAGCCAGTACTAACTCTACCATTCTATGCCGTCATTATCCGACGCGCTCGACCAATGTTGTCACTGAAGGCTCGTGTTTGACACTGATAGGCATGACCTTCGAAGGGGCATTTGGTTTTCTTCGTCTCTTTGCTGCACCCCTTTAAAATGAGAGTGAAATGAATGAAATCCAGGACTTGGGGGCACGACACTGCATCCGGAATGGAACGCTCATGCATATTCCTACTCCAGGTACTACTGGGGACCCTCTTCGGCGAAGGCGTGGGCGCTGGACCGCTACGCACAGACACCGCCGGTCTAAGGGCCGCCTGGCGCGGGCAAACTACGGCGGAAAAACATCGTATGCCACCAGACCTGGAGGATTTTTATCACCTCAGCTGGCAACATCGATCATCGACCATGGACGCTGCCGCCACCACAGCTGGACTACAAAAGCGCGCCCACTTCGAGCTACCTTTGGGGCACGACACTGCATCCGGAATGGAACGCTCATGCATATTCCTGCTCTAGGTACTAGTGGGGACCCTCTTCGGCGAAGCCGTGGACGCTGGTCCGATACGCACGCATATCACCGGTCTAAGGCCCGCCTGGCGCGGGCAAACTACGGCGGAAAAACATCGTCTGCCACCAGACCTGGAGGATTTTCATCACCTCAGCTGGCAACGTCGATCATCGACCACGGACGCCACCACCACCAAAGCTGGACTACACAAGCGCACCCACTTCGAGCTACCTTTGGGGCATGACAGTGCATCCGGAATGGAACACTCATGCATATTCCTGCTCCAGGTTAGTTATTTAGAGTTTGCTACTTACTATCGTTCGAGTGACTACTGTCTGTTAGCAGTGTCGCGCCCCGACCACTGGCTTGAACCTTCCCGGCGCGTTTGTTTTTGGTGTAAAGGCTTGTTTCCCGCTGGACTGAGGGGTATTATGTTGCTTATGTGCGGCGACGTGGAGGCCAATTCAGGGCCGGATGACCTGCCCGTTGTCTCCACTCTAAGCGATGACGCAATCTTGACAACGGTACTTTCCACAGTTAAAACCATAGAGCAAGGTCAAATTAGTATGCTCTCACAAATGAAAGAACTCAAAGAGAAGCAAAAGACGACGGACGGAAGGATGCATGAGCTGTATTCAAGGTTAGTGGCGCTGGAAACAAAAACTGGTAAAGCATCTTACGTTCGAAACGAAGGGGCTTCAAATGAGTTCCTTTCTCTAGTTCATGAAAAGCTCAGTGATATTGTGACCCGATGTGACGACGCAGAAAACAGGCTAAGCCGATGCAATTTGTTGTTCTTCGGTTTTTCTGATGACACCAACGAAACGTGGAGCGTATCTGAACAACAAATCGTGAACTTTTGAGCGGAGAACCTCGGGATTACCATCGTAGCCGATAATATTGAACGAGCTCACCGCCTAGGAAAGTTTGCTACTGAAAAAAACCGACCCATAATTGTCAAGTTTCTTCGTTTTAAAGATAAAGAGCAAATACTATCTTCTGGGTTTAAACTAAAAAACATCCCCTTTGCAGTAAGAGTAGACGTTTCCCTCGCTGTACGAATAGCAAGAGCTAGGCTACTCGCATTTTCAAAAGAAAAGAATGTTCCTTTTAAGCTACGTTTCGATAAGCTTAAACTCGACAACAGAACCTACGAGTACAATCATGACACTAACTGCATCACGGAGGTAAGATAGCAACACGGGAGATTTGGCAGTCACGCCCGCGTCGTTTTTCCGCCCTCCGTGAACACGTGCAAAAAATATAAACCATCCCTTTCCTTATCGTTTACCAACATTCGTACCATTCGTTCTAAGCGCGATGAATTGAGTGCATTTCTCGAATATAGCGACTCGGACATAGTTGTGCTGACAGAAACGTGGCTAAAACCTCATAACCTGAATAGCGAAATTTGCCCGGAGAGTATTGACTTTCAAATATATCTTCAGGATCGCCTACACAAACGAGGCGGTGGTGTCATGATAGCGATAAAAAATCATGTGCCCTCGTATGTTATTAACCTAAGTAGCACCCTAGAGGTACTTTGGGTCTGCATATCTTTGTTTACCGGCAAATATGTTGTTGGTGTATATTACAGGCTCCCAGATTATGATAAAAGTTTCTGTACTGAGTACTGAGTACATGAACGACCTCCCAAATGCATTTTTTTTAGTTGCGTTTGTTTGCGAATGACTGTGTCTTGTGCAGAAAAATAAACACTCCAGATGACCACGTACAACTCCAGCATAATCTTGATCGCACTAACAACTCGTGCGAAGAATGGCTAATGACAATAAATAAATCCAAATGCCAAGTAATGAACTTCACTCGCAAACGATCTCTTTCACAGTTCCCATACACATTAGGCACTTCATCCCTTAGCGTATGTTCATCCTACAAGTATCTTGGTGTCCATTTTACATCTAACCTTTCATGGGTCACCCATATTAACTCTGTAACCGCTGACGCATCTAGAACGCTCGGTTATACTAAACGTAACTTAAAAGGGGCCCCTAAGTATCTCCGCAACATATCTCCGAAACATATGTCCGTCCTAAGCATCTCCGAAACATATGTCCGCCCTATACTCAAATACGCTGCCGCGATTTGGAGCCCTCATCAGAAATACCTAACCACGCACATTGAAAAAGTCCAGACTTGAGCTACACGCTTTATAGCATCTTCCTATTCATATAGCATGAATGTCACTCTCCTAAAACATCAATGTTACCTGCAATTGCTCGAAGTACGTCGAACCATTTTTACTCTGTGCCTAATTCACGAGTTCTATTATAACAATCATTTTTCAAGCGTTACTTTCCTTAAACCCCCTAATCGATCATCTCATCGAACCACTAACAGTAAAAGTTTTCAACACCTCACTGGGTCAACCAACGCCTTGATTAACTCAGTTGTACCACGTGGCACCCGCGCATGGAACAACCTTCCCGAATCCATAGTCACCATTGCCGAGACCTCACTGTTCCGTGCTAAACTTGAATCTTATTTTCTAAGCAATGCACTTCCGCTTAATTTTGTTTCTGTGTACCTCGATAACTTTTTATATCAGTCCGGTGTTTTTTGTTATTGTTTTCTTTTTTTCTAAATTTGTACTTAGCTGGGTTTTCATTGTATGCAGTGCCTACATGACAACTTTGTGTGAGACTGTATGTGCGTTTATTCTATTTTCTTTTGTGAAATTATGTCTATAATACCCCCCTTACTCAATGCTCTGGAAAACAGCCTGTAAGGTATTGTGAATAAATAAATAAATAAATAATAAATAAATAAATAAATAAATAAAATGCGACTGGAGACAGGCCTTTCATCTCAACAAGTGGAAACTACGTGCTTGTTGGAAACTTTAATTGTCTACCCTTTACACCAGACCCCACTCTGGAGATGAAAACCTGCCTTCATTCTCTTTTTCTCCAGAAACCCCATATTTCACTGTCATCTTAAAAGGGCACTGACAACCCAAAGGTCGTATTATTTTTATTGTCTAAAAAGATGCAAGTTATAGTCATAGACACGCAAAAAAAAACGCATGGCGAAAACAAATTTTCCCGCGCGCGCGCGCGCCTTTTTATTTTTGGCGTTGATATTTCCTGCCGCTCACCTTCTCGCTTCTTTTGATCGGTGACATCAAAAATCAGGAACTTTAGAAGCTTTGTAGGTGACATTTCTATAACATTTAATAACAGCAATCGTAAAACATGTTTTTTAACGCAATTGCGAACGCACTATGGCCCCTCTTTTTGAAATACCAAAAATCAGAGTTCGGTGTGATGATGCTTCCTAGATTCGTACCCTCCCTCGGAAAACTTGGCGGCGGTCGTCGGCGAGTCGGGGAAGAAACCTGTTTTTTCCCGCGCCGGCGCCCGTCTATCTCGCAGGCTCACCTCCTCTTCGCTTGGGGTCACCGTGACAACGGCGCTTTGCTTCATAGTGTAGAGAGGAGGTCCGAAAGAAAGTCGAGTCGCAGGAGACCGCAAAATTTGACTCACTGCACTGGCGCGGATCACGCGGGAACTTCAAATTCGGCATTTGGAAATTGTTTTTTTAATTCACAAATACTGAATTCCCAAGTTTCGAATTTTGAGGGTAATGTCCCGTCATCGTTTTCAATCGTTTCGGATAATAAAAAAAAAATGATTTTGACGTGTCAGTGCCCCTTTAAGGCGGCGGACAAACGGCCCTAAACATAATACCGGTGGCAGCTGAGCTAACGCTCTTGTTTACGGTGTAAATGTTGCGTCTGTGCGCAAACGACGTATTTTATCCTTTTTGCGAATAAATTGCCAGTTCATCATCACTCTTTTATTGCAGAATGTGAGATTCATTTTTCACAACAAAACTCACAATAAAAAGGTGCAACATTTTATGTTTTCTAAGACATACCTCTAGGCATTCAAAGTTTCAAGAGTTGCAATGTATCCAAGAGGCGCTCTTTTTTTTTTTTTCATTGAATAGATAAAGGACTCGTAGGGTTCCGTGGATACGATGTTTTTTTTTTTTCTTTTAATTCGCACACTCACATTTAATAGTTTTTATTCAAGAAGAGTCTTTTCTACGCAATTTTAAAATGTCGTAACAGAGTTTCACATCATAATGCAGCAACGACTTTTAAGGCTGGTTCACACAGCCCCGATTCCTTACGTTACGTAAGATTACGTACAAGCCACCGGGATATCTGTGCTTCATGTCAAGCGTGACTACCAATTCAACGAGGTATACCTGGCATGCGACATTCGAGACACGGATGCTTCGGTGACTTAAAAGTAATGTAAGAAAACGGTGCTGTGTGAAAAGTTGTACCAAGTTTGATTGCTTACGTTACGACGAGCCCTCTGTCCTTTGCTGCCACGGTAACTCACAATCCTAGCTCGTCGTCCTCAAACATTCGTATGTACAATGTCGCGTGCCAGGCTGTATCCTTGAATTGGTAGCCAAGCTTAATACAAAGCACAGATTTGCCGGTGACTTCGACACAATCTTTCGTAAAGTAGCGTAACATAATGTAACGTAAGAAAACGGGTCCGTGTCAACCAGCTTTTAAAGGGATACTGAACCAAAGAATTTAGTGCCCACACTAAGTGGCGCACGTTCTTTGCACGAGCCAGCAGCCGCCGGTGTGCGCGAGCACACGCAACGAAAACGACGTCAAAGACCCACATTCGCGCTTAAGAGGGCGATGAAATGCAAGGGCTTCGGGCAAAAGGAGAATGAAAACAGGCTTTTCACCTCTACAAGTGAAAGCTACGTGCTTGTTAGACCAATTAATCGCTTACCTTTTACACCAGACACCACTGTGTAGATGAAAAACTTGTCTTTATTTTCCTTTGGCCCGAAGCCCATACATTTCACTGTCATCTTAACCGCGAATGGAGGTCTTTGAAGTCATTTTTGCTGCGTGTGCTCGCGCACACCGGCGGCTGCTAGCTCGTGGAAAGAGCGTGCGCCACTTTATATGGACACTAAATTCCTTGGTTCAGTATCCCTTTAAGGGGGTGCTCCTGGTCAACATAGAAACTCAGCAAAAACATTTTTAGAAGTGCAACGCCAGCAGTTTTTTTTTGTAAACACAGCTTGATTGTGATAAAATTTAAAATAATTCGAATAACGCGTTGTTGGTTTTCTCTGATCGCTTTCTGGCATGTGATCTCATTTATTTTAATTGCATGCTAGAAAAACTGGACTGGTTCACTGTAAGGCTGATCTCGTTGTATTCATATTCAGCTTTGTTTAAAACCGTTTTAAATCATGGGACTACTTTGAAGCTCGACTCTTTAACCGAAAAACCGGTTCCAGAAAAGAGGACAGCTATTTACACAACGATTATTTACTTAGAGCTTTTCTCGTTCTAATTGAAATCACTTTCAGTGATTGTAATTTTTTTAAAGCATACTAATAGTCCTAAATATTTAAAAAGGACTCACGTTTTAGCACACGAAAGAGTGCCTTCGTAAACAGACTCTCTTTTGGTTGAGTTTCGACATCTTATTCACTTTTCCGCCCAATCGCATCTTTATGTATTTTGAAGCGCGCTCAATTCGGTGTCACTCAGCTTGAGCGCGTAGCTTTGACTAATGCATGGATGCCATTTTACCGCCCAAGTCACGCACCGAGTGCGCCAGAGCGTAACGCGCTGGCAAACTCAACGCAACAATGGATATCTTCACCCTGAGACAGACAGACATGAAGGCACCTCAGCAAACGGTAAAACTCCTACATGTTTTGAAAGTGTCTCACTTTGCGTCGATGCACGAGGCACGTGCAACGTGCAGCACTTGGGTGTTCATGGCGGCCACGGTGATGGCGGCACAGCGCAGCACTGAGCTTGTTTTCAGACGCCATTTTCCTCCCAGAAGTGGCACGCGGCACGTGTCTCGAGCATTTCTACAACAATGAATGGTGCCACTTTTCCTAGGATAGAGGGGTTTTAGCAGACGACGCGCACTTGCGCCATATTTTGAAAGGTAGCTGAAATTCGAGGTTGAGAAGTTCAGCAAAACTGGCGCTGATTCTCCATCTGACGCAGAGGATTCGTGTCTCAAATGTTTCCTCCCACTTCTTCCTCGTTCTTGCAGTGAGTCACAGTTACTCTTGCGAGAAAAAAAAAAGAGAAGCGCGTCACAAGATCCACAAGCAAGATCTAAAAAAAAAAACATTTAGTGCCATAGCCTACAAATAAGCTCTTTAATGCTGCCCGCCATGTTCCAACACCAGGAATGGTGCGTACATTGAACCACACATTATGACGACCGCCGAAGGTAAATTTATTTCTCTTCTCTCCAAGATAAAGAAACATACAATTTTTTAAGGTTCCAGCTTTCCAACTGCACTGGTTTTGTTTGTTTGTTATCGTGCAGGGATTTGAGTTTTTCGATTTTAACATTACTCTACTCGTAAACAACTTAAGGAGAGTGTTATGTCCAAACCGCAGTGACTGGGCTTCACGGCAAGGCAAGAAACAATGAATCATCGTGGCTCAAATTTGAGGCTCAGAAAAAAAGTAATAAACCCCTTTCCCCTGAATTGCGCTATCAAAAGCATTTCACATTGGTCAAACCCTCCCTAGGTCGTCTTTCTTTGGATCAATTTTTGTGAGAAGAACAACTTTCATGGTGATGGTTTAATAATGCAACAACTCCAAGCTTCCACTTTGCGCTTTACACCAACCATGACTCTTGCCACTTGCAACTAATGATACGCAGCCAAGGTCAATTAAGTAAAAACAGCGTCTCAGCTGAGACTGTAAAAAAGAGGCAATGCCACAGCCAACGCACGAGCTGAACACAAGCCGCGCCTCAGGACGCTGACGCGCCCCACCTTTCGCACTGCTTTCTTTCACTCAGTCTCAGCTGAGACACTGTTCTAGCAAGCCGGTTCATGATCACAACTTGTGAAGTTTTCTCGCGCTTCTCTTTTTGTTTTTTGGGAGTCCCAGCAATCAGTGTTGGAAGATAAAATGAAGCGAAACGCTCAGGGCTGCCCTGCCATGTTTTGCTATGACTGGTCTAGAAAGCGGTTTTCCTTGTGGCTTTCACTCTCGCCTAAGAGCAATGGGACTTGTTAAGCCGCGTGTTGGTGCGACCACATTCCAACGCCAAACACCGCCTGAGCCATCCTGAACAATTCTTCCCCGACCACTAGGATGGAAAATTCGGGCAATTATACTTGCTTGAAATGACAGACGTGAGCCGATCGAAATACATTTTGACTTACGGTAAATTGATTCTTGCCAATACAAACTCGTTTTTTTATGAGACGAAGACAAAGAGGTGTTAAACTTGTACTATTTAAGCGCGTTGTTTTTTTTAAATTTAGAAAGTGAAGATGCATAAGAGACGATACCGACAGGACAATCGTTCAACTTCAACAGCATAAGTCCTTGCAGAAAGCCGGCCTTATGACCTGTGGGTATAGTTACGCTAGAAACTTGTCCAACTTCACCCCAGATCAAAGAGGAAAACATGGTGATAAGGCGGTGCCTCTCAGAAGGAATTAAAGCGCTGTAGGAGCGGTAGGGTTACAGCGACCCCTTTGAGCTGCCACCGCAAAGAGCAACTACTCCTCGGGCAAAGGCCGTATGGGATCGCGCCTCTTCACTCTAGCCCGGGCATTGTTCTTCCAACTGCTGAACGAGGCAAGCGCATGTTCATTAGCCATTGGGTTTCAAACCTAAGCACGCCAGGAAAATAACGCGGATAGAAAACTGCGCAGCAGACCCCAGGGATCATCGACTTAACCCACGCTTCCGCCCGTTTCGATCTCGAGGAGCATCGAACCGGCGTGCTGTGGTATCTGGAGTTACAGGCAGATGGGGTTCTTCGCTGGAACATCTTTATTGCAGGACTACCGGAGTACGACACATAGCCACGGGTGTGAGAGAGCGGCAGGACAGCAGCGGGTGGTGCAAACGGTACGCTGGCTCAGATAGATATGGCGCCCAGGAACAGTGGCGCGAGAGGCACAAGCGCGCGCTAGCTGTTGCCCGCTTATTGTGTCACGCATGCAACACTCCCCCACACTTCGTTCAGCACAGTAATACCATTCGACGGCGTTCCAGTATAACACTCACAAAGTAACACGATATGACAATTGAACAAAACACGAGAATAATTGAAGTTCTGGAAAGTACAAAATACAAACATACGAAATACAAAATAAGTACAGTTCTGAAATACACAAAGTCCTCGTCTTTTTCTCTTCTCTTCCGGCGCTGAGTTCCTTGCGGCTGGGCTGGGGAACGACCGGAGACTGGAGTTGATCCCATGTCTTGTCCCTCTACCACTGGTGACCGAAATGGAGGCAGCTCGTTCACGAGTCCCCCTTGCCCTGGGGTTGGCGATGATTGCAGGACACTCGGTATCAGCAAACCACCTTCCTCCGCCTCTGGGGTAGAGCTCTCCCGCAACCGCAGGTGGTCTTGGTGTCGCCGCCACACGAAGGTCCCCCGCGCCTGTAGAAGACCGGTCCCGATCTAGACCTGACGACTCCGTGCAACCACCTCTCAGCCGGCCGGAAGTTCTTGACTTGCACCTTATCACCAGGCACGAAGTGTCGGTGTTTGCCACCGTATTTCACCTGTAGCACGTCCCGCTTTCGGTGAACAGTTTCTTCTGCAGAGGGTAGCAGTCTGTCCAGACGGGTAGTGAGCCGCCACCCAAGCAGCAACTCCGCAGGACTTCGAAGGGTTGTGGCGTGCGGTGTGTTCCTGTAAGCTAACAAGAAACTTGCTAGTCGACGGCTCAGAGGCCGGCCCGGCATCTCTTTTTGTAAGGCCTCCTTCAGGGTGCGAATGAAACACTCAGCCAGCCCATTACTTGACGAATTGTAGGGGGCGGTCCTGACGTGCCTCACACCGTTCTCTTGCAAGAAAATCTGCAATGCTTGAGAACAAAATTGGGGGCCATTGACACTGACAACAACATCTGGCAGACCGAAAGGACTAAACAGCTCCCTCAGCTCTTCAATAGTTGCTTCGGCCGATGTGCTGGTCATCACAAAGACGTCAGGCCACTTTGAGTGGAAGTCGACCCTCACCAGAAAATGACGGCCCTGGAAAGGTCCCTCAAAATCCAAGTGCAGCGGGGGTGCAGCGGGGCTGGACCTGGAAGCCTCTGCTGCTGTTGGCAGGTGTCACACGACCTGACGCGATATTCAATATCCACATCGATCTCCGGCCACCATACATAGCTGCGTGCCAGTTCTTTCATACTTACAATTTCAGGATGCCCTTCATGCAGCTCTTCCAGTACGCGTCCGCGCAGTCCCTGCGGGATCACAACCCTCATTCCCCACAACAGGCAATTCAGGTGCCACGTCAGCTCGTTTCTTCTTACAAAGTAACGCTCTAGACAATCTTCTAGCTTTGCGGGCCACGCACCGGCGAGGAGCCTTGCCGCTTGACACAGCTCTTTATCTTTCGCTGTAAATTGTGCGATCTCTTGGCTGCTTACCGGAAAAGACTGCCGGGGAAGACTGAGGAACGTCGCGACGTCATCCTCGCAGTCCTTATCCTCGAACCCAGGAACTGGAAGTCGTGACAAACAGTCCGCCTCCACGTTGAGTCGACCCGGTCAGTAAACCAATCGGTACTGATAGGCGGAAAGGGTAATAGCAATCTCTGCAGACGTGCGGCAGCAATGCTCGGAATTTCCGTCTTTGGACCAAGAATGGTTTGCAACGGTTCGTGATCAGTGATCAGCACAAAGGATCGTCCAAACAAGTAGACGTGAAATTTCTTCACGCCAAACACAATAGCCAGTGCCTCCCTTTCTAGTTGGCTGTAGTTCTTTTCACTCGATGTCAAGGTTCTCGACGCAAACGCGATAGGCCGTGTGTCGCCGTTGGAGTGCACCCAGGACAAGACGGCTCCGAGACCGTATGCCGAAGCAACACATGACACCTGAAGGTCTGCCTTGGGGTCGTAGTGTGCCAGGACAGGGGCGTCAACCAGAAACCTCTTCACTGTGTCAAAAACGTCTTAACTGCGCTTGTTCCAGGTCCAGACGACATCTTTTTTTAGTAGCTCGTTCAGCGGCGCTAGTGTGGTGAAGAGGTCAGGGAGGAACTTTCCGTACAATGTAACCATTCCCAGAAACGACCGTAACTGTCTTGAGTCTTGCGGTCGAGGTGCATCGAGGATCGCTTGCACATTTTCTTCCAACACAGCTACCCCTTGCTCGCTGACTTGGTGCCCCAGGAACTTCAGACTTGCCTTCAAGAACTCGCACTTTTCTTTCTTGACTCGGACCCCCTTGTCACTCAGACTCTTTAGGACTTGCTCCGAATTCTTGAGGTGATCTGCGGCGGTCTTCCCTGTTACCGGGATATCGTCGAGATAGCAGGCCACTCCTTGAATTCCCGCCAGCAAGCTGTTCATTATCTTTTGAAACAGTGCTGGAGCTGAAGCGGTGCCGAACGCCAAACGCTTGATGCGGAAGAGACCCTTGTGCGTGTTGATTGTCAGATAGGGTTGCGACTCAGGGTGGACCAGAACTTGGTGGTATGCACGACTTCAGTCTATTTTCGAGAAAACAGTCGCCCCAGCTACCGTTTCTAGAATATCTTCCAACCTTGGCACCGGGTACTGCTCCACGTCCAGGCAAGGGTTTACCGTTGTTTTGTAGTCCCCACAAAGGCGTACACACCCATCCTTCTTCAAAACCGGGACAACTGGTGTAGCGTAGTCACTATGGGCCACCGCTTCAATGACACCTGTCGCCTTCAGTCTCTTTAGCTCTTCTTCTACAGCTGGCTTCAGTGCGAACGGCATACTTCGAGCTTTCAGAAACTTTGGACTCGCACCTTCCCTAAAGCTTAGCCGAGCCTCTTCCCCCTGATGCATCCGAGCTCGTCCTTGAACACATCCTGGTAGCGTATTAGGATGTCTTGGATAGACGCTTTTGCATCAACGCTGACGCGTTTAGCGATCCCACGTCAAACTTGAGCTTGTAGACCCAGTCCCTGCCAATCAAAGGTGGCCCGTCTTCTCCCAGTACGTGAAGGGGAAGTTTTCCTTTGAAGTCTCGATACTCTACGTCCACCGTCGTCACTCCTTTTTTCTTGACACGCTCGCCGGTGTACGTGCGCAGTATTAGTGACGCCGGAGACAGCTCCGCGCGAGGAAACAACGACTGGAACTGGCGTTTCGAAATGATAGACACGGCAGCACCCGTGTCTAGTTCCATTTGAAGAGGAGCGTTCCCGACCTTGAGCGTGTAGTAGAACGGCGCATTCATGTTTCTGTATTGAAGCCCGTATATCGCTTCACTCTTTTCTTCCTCAGCTGAGAAGTTTCTGAACAGTTTTGCTCTTCCTGGTGTGTTGGCCAGTGATGCTTTACGGAAACGCTGGAAGTGACCCTCACGGTTGCAGTGATAACGAATAGTGTTACGGTGCGGGCATGACGAGGGAATGTGCTTAGGGGAGCCAAAACGGAAACATTTGTTCTGAGCCCCCACTACCGCTTTTGGTTTCACCGCCGTCAGTTTCTACAGTTCGAGTTGGTCGTTGTCCGCCTTATTATGACACGCCTGCACATTCATGGTAGCTCTTTCAATAGTTAACGCTTTTTACACAGCTTTCTTGAACGTCAGGCTTTCATCTTCGGCAAACAAAACTCTCTGAAAGTCAACACGACTCAGTCCGCTAACGAACCTGTCTCTAAAAGTTTCTTCCAAGTTACTTCGAAAATTGCATGTCTGTGCCATTCTTTTGAACTCGGCGACATATTTTCTGACCGATTCCCCTTCCTGTTGTTCCCTCCTATGGAACGTTGCCCTTTCTGCGATGACCGACGGCCGCGGCGACAGGTGGTTTCGCAATTTGGCAAGCAAATCTTCAAAACTCTTTAGAACCGGGTACTCAGGCGCTACTAGAGTCTTGAGCAACTTATACGTGTCTGGTCCTATGAGGCTCATGAGAACGTCGACTCGGTTTGCGTCCGCTACCCCGTTCTCTCTCAAAAAGGCTCTCAACCTTTCCTCGTATGATAACCAATCACACTTCGTGTCATCAAAAGGCTCGACTTTCCCAAATAAGGCCATCCTGACTGCCTTCTATTCCTCTGGTCCTTGATTCAAGATGCCAGATATTGGAACGTCATTTGAAGGGCCCTCAGTTGCTGAGTCGTCCGACGGTCTATGCATCCCGTTGTAGCAGCGAAATCCGTATCCTCGTCGCCACTGTGTGGTATCTGGAGTAACAGGCCGATGGGGTTCTTCGCTGGAACATCTTTATTGCAGGACACCGGAGTACGACACATAGCCACGGGTGTGAGAGAGCGGCAGGACAGCAGCGGGTGGTGCAAACGGTACGCCGGCTCAGATAGATATGGCGCCCCGGAACAGTGGCGCGAGACGCACGAGTGCGCACTAGCTGTTGCCCGCTTATTGTGTCACCCACGACCGGCTTTATAGGGGCGACCTGCTCACTCCGCGTGTCCCTATGGGAGCGCGCGGGCCAAGAAATATCACGTGAACGGCTTGGAGGGACCGAGTGTTCTGCTTGGCGCCGCCCTAACTCAACACCAAAAGCGCGGCGGCCGCTATGAAAGGCAATGGGACCGTGCTGAAACAAGGTTGGTTTCGGATAATTTCTGTCGCATTTAATAGGCAGGCGCCAATGCTAGCATGTAGTGTGTTTAAAATAGGGTAAAATGAGTCACTAGATCATAGTTTTCTCGAGCAGAACAGTTACGTGAGCTAAGCATCTATAGGGTGCATGTACGGGTGTACAGGATGGTGCATCGAGTCCGCCTGCTGGAGCCCACTCCCGTTATCGGAATAAATTATCGAGTTAGATGCTCCGCGGGTGGGCCGTGACGCTCTTGGTGAGTGTTCTAAGTGAGACACTGTCGTTTGGTGGTGAACTGGTGACTGGCGGGGGGCCCTCCGAAGTTGCACTGCATGAGGTGCGAAGGAGTTCTAGTGACGAAGCGTACGGGTTAAAAGGGGCTGCAGTCCACCAGTGCGAGTACGGCGCAGGGAGGAGGCAAAAAGAAGCGAGGAGTCGGTAGCAGAAAAGTGGCTGAGAAAAGCGGGTCCCTGCCGACTGGACGGAGGAGGGAAGTTGTCTGGTTGCCGAATCCCACACCGAGCAGCTAAACTCCGGGATGGGCAACAACAGTGCTGTGAACAGCTATCTGGGCACATCGCGACTGGCTCTTCTTGTAGACCGAATGACGAAGCCGAGGAGTCACCTTTCCCCGGACACGAAGTTTTGGACGTAGCGATGGAAATCTAAATGCTGGTCGATGACGGCACCTAGGAGGTGGATATGCGCTGTACTTGGGATCTCCACTCAGTTCAGGAAAAGTGTTGGAGGGGTCGAAATTTGGCGCGAGGCAGTGATGTGCATGGTAGCGTATTTGGTTTAAGTTTAGGGGAAGTTTGTTATCTTTTGACCAAAGAAGCATGCGATCTAGATCAGCTTGTACCTCTTTACCGAACGTACAATCGCAATAACGACGAGAAAAGTCTTTAAAATACAGCCGATTATCGTCAAAACGTCGCCGGTCGGAAGCGGAACCACATAGATACACACGCGAAAGCGTCTGCTAGCGTGGTAAGCTGCGGCGCCAGTAAACGCGGTGGTGGTTCAACGAACTAGAGAAAGTACTAAATAAGCAAAAGCAAATGCGGCGCGCTCGCGCTGCCTCGGGTGACCTGGTCGCCCCTATAAAGCTGGTCGTGGTGTCACCCATACAACACGTGCTAAATTTCTTGCCCACGTCGGCGACACTAGGCGCCTCTTAGTGCAGCTTAACTTTCCACTGCCTATAATTCCAACAAATTACCTACGGTGTATTTGCAAAAAGGGTTTTCTGCACAGAAATAAGCAGACGTTATCGCGTTTCGAAGTCACGTGCGCCAGGTCACGAATGCATGCTTATCCCCATACTAGGCCACTTCGCCGAGAGCTGGGGATTGTCCTACCGTTCCGCCGAGATAATGTTATATTGTGGAACGAAATTGGATGTGCGCAAAAATAATGGAAGAAGTTTCAAGGCGTCGCCTTCTTGCACAAACGGCGACAAATTTGACATTCTGATATTGGAATTAATGTTTTTTTCATCGACGTAAATAGAAGCACCAACCGACTGTAAACTTTGACGTTGTTTGTTGAGAATGCAGTGACTTCAAGCATTCACCATACTTTTCACAAACATCAACAAACTAATCGAACGCATCGTCCGATGCCATCTTCCTTTACATTCCGCCGCCATGTTTCGAAACCATGAAATGTGCTAACCTTGAACTACATATGACAGCGACGACGAAGTGGAATTTATTTCCCTTCACTTCAAGATATATAAACTGATGTTTTTTTGAAGGTTCCAGCTTCCCACTTTACTGGTTCTGTTCTGCCTTCCATCTTGCAGGAAATCTTCAGCTTTCAACCTTACTTTGCTAGTAGGCAACTCGCGGAGAGTGTTATGCCTAAAACGCAGTGACTGAACGTCACGGTGAGGCTAAAAGAGCCAGTTATCGTTGCTCATAATTGGCACACAGGAAAAGGGTATAATAAACCGCTTTCCCGGGACGTGCACTAAAGATATGTCAAACGCGCATTATGCCTTTTTCCTTCTGATTATTCTGTTTCTTTGATTTAAATAGCAGTATAAGACAGTAAACATTTACAGTGTTGGCTTGAGAAAGAGCATTTTTTATAAGGTTTCTTTTTTTCTTTTTTTTATCGATTATATCGTCATCAACAGACTAAAGCCTGAAACACACGTGAAGAAAAATTGCGTCGCATCGCACGACAAAGCAACGTAACATTTAGCAAACATCGCGCGGGACGGCACTGCATTAGTCACGTCATTGCGTTGGCGCGGACGTGATCCGATTTTTTTTAAATGTGATTCACGCTTTATTAATTGAAAGCATGATTAAACTCAGTTCTACGAGGACCTCGAGTTTCTTACAGGTGGTGTCTAAAAGAAAACATTATCCTAAAGTTTCATTCGCACAGGGGCGTTTGCTTATGCTTTCCTAGATTAGGTTATGACTAGGTCCGGGCACGTGGTCTGATAACCTGTCGATGAATCAATTAATGCTTTAATCATGATTAAAGTTTTAACAGGTTATTCGATTAAATTTTCACAAATAAAACAAAACAGTAAAAATTTAACGCTTTTGTTACGCAGACGTGTACGAGTACGCCTGCATGAAGACAAACTTATGTGAAACTTTGACCTAAAGTATACTGTAGGGGCAAGATGTGTAACTAGAAACGAGTGGAAAAGGTTATATGTGCCCAGACACTTCAAGGCTATGCGATGATTGGTTTGGCGCAGCTGCGACGATTCTGTAAAATCAAAGAAGTTTCCTATTGCTGGAAAATATTAACGAACCTGTTTGCTTCTGCGACTGAAGTAGTAATTTGTGGCTGTCTTGTGACTGTTCTCAAACACAAATCAAAGTTGAAATAAAATTTGAAACTGTACTATTTACCCCTTATCACAAATTCAGCAAAATAAAAAAAAAATAATTTTGACTTTTTTAAATCTATGATACCTAGTAATGTTCGAAAATTATCAATTAATTTTTATTTGATTAAAATCGTCGCCCAGCCCTATAGTCATTACTTGGTCCCCGAGACATCCGTGCTTTGGATTATCCCGACCAATTGGTGGTTCTTCCGTGTACATGTGTTAAAAATACAAATAAATTTTACGAAAACAAGTGTGCTTGACTTAATAATTATTATTCGCTGCGCGATGCATGGGAGGCACCGCGCTCATTTTATACACTAATGACGTGGCGCCCCCTGCTGCCCATTGGCTGCGCCGTCTAGGGCCCGATGACGTGCGCACAAGGCACACCTTTTGTGAGCTTGAACCGTGGAGCCGCCGTGGCGAAGGAGAAGCATGCTCGTCTCGCAGCCCGGAGGCCCGGGTTCGATTTCCACCCTGACCGAAATGTACCGAAGTTTCTTTCCAAAGTCATTCATTTACTTTGTTTACAGCAACCTCCCTGAGAAATTCGCCGTCGTTCTGGTCATTTTACGTGTTTCTATTCTTTGCGCCGTCGACCATTTCCGGAATCATTGCTCAGTCACACCGCCGACGACGGTGTATATTCGCGTAGTGTGGCAAATAATATTTTCGGGTTAAACAGTCTTCTGACGAAGCCATCAGACCTTTTTTTTACACCAGTCAATGGTGTGCAGGACCAGTGTGAGCATAAAGAGCAATTATCGACAACATTACCGAATTGACAATAGCTAAGCGTCGTAATCAAAATAATTAACATCAACGTCATCAAAAGTTTTAAATAGAAATCAATCACATCGACATAATTGAGATCACATTAATTAACATACAATATCAGCGTTAATGTAAAAATATTCATTTCTGTAGCACTCAAACAGAAAATCTGTATAAAGACAGGTGAAAGACATTGGGACATTGTTTATACATCAAATGATCAGCTGACTTAATTAATAATTTAAAAAATATCAAAAGCACTATACAAAAGACGACTTTCAAATCTGCTACCCACTGTCGGAAAAGAAAAGTTAAGATAACATACACTACATATGTCATGTTTAGTTGTGTTGAATATTTTCGTAACATGTTCTGGCAGTAAGTAATTTTCGCCCGTATTTTCAACACAAACTCAATTACGATACACGATTCAGCACTTATTTAATCTTCTCAAGGTCGTCCGCGTGCGTGATTTCAAGTATAGGGTCGTTGTCCGTTTTCCTGGCAAAGATCCTGCCGTTCCAGACCCACACAAACTTCCATTTATGTTTCAAAATGAGCTGTTGGGCTAGTTGGGATTGCATAATTACAATGTAGCGCAATTACATTGCGCTACATAGTAATTATTTTCCATTTATGTTCATGTTTTTTAGCGACTGACATCCCAAGCAGTCATTTTAAGACGGGGCATAGTTGTCCGTTTCTGTAGATCGGTGCGGTACTAGTGGACCCGAGATCTTTGTTTGTTATACGCTTCTTTTTGGCAGCTTCCAGAACGGCGTTTCGTCGCGCCCGGCTACGGAACTGAATTATGATGTTGCTTTCCTTATTTCGTGTTGGCACGCGGTGACAAACTTCTATCTCACTGCTATCGGCGACCCGATAAGGAAGCCTATCTTCTGTATCATATCTGTTACATTTTAATTTTCTTGTTTCGGAATTCCTTTTATCTCTAGGCTTGCACTCCTCGAGTACTGTTCACAGTGAATAAGACGCGCTTCTGTTTCTTTGATCGCCTGCAGCAGCGTTTTATGGGATTGATGCAGACTCACATTTGATAGGGTGAGCGATCAAAGTAATCTTAACACGTGTTTAGCACACGTTGGTCAGTGGTGCGAAAAATAACGAATGTCACTAAACTTAGATAAAACCCTTTGTATGACTATTACTCACAAAACAAAGCCCACTGAATTCGCGTGCGCTATCAAAGGGTATTCACTTGTAAGGGTAAGCAGTTACAAAGATGTGGGCGACATTATTTTTCGTGATCTCCGTTGGAGTGCTCATAGTGATTGTATTGTGAAAAAGGGAAATATAAACTGTGATATTTAAGGCGGTCTTTGAAACTAAGTTCAGTGAACACAAAACGTTTTGCTTATAAAACACTAATTCACCCGTTGATAAAATACGCATGCAACATTCGGGATCCTCATATTTCTAAAGATGTGCTAAAGCTAGAAAATGTGCAACGACTTGCTTTACGTTTTATTTTTTTCAAATACCGTCGACTGTAATCACCTTAGGCACTGTATTTAAAAGCCAACATTACACTACTTAAGGTGAGGCGTAAAGGAAAAAGATTGACACTTATATATATGATAATCAAAGGCTTATTGCAGATAGAAAAAAAACAGTTTACCTAGTTCCTGACGAGTCGAGAATAACTCGGAACAAACACAGTCGCGCACTTCATCAGCCCCGGTTCTTCAAGGACTGTTTCCGATACTCATTCTTTCCACAAACCATAAGTGACTGGAATCTACTTTCGCAGAAGCAGTGGTATGCCAATCACGTGAAGCGTTTTCTTCTTATATAGCATCTTGCAAAATGTGAAATAAATTTTTTTTTTTTTCGTCTAGGCTTCTTGGCCTTCTTGGCCTCGTCAAGGCCCATGACGGGGCTGATTTTTATATTTTATAGTCAAAGTATTTTTTGTGATTATTCGGTGATATATCTTTTATAGAACCTTTTCAAGCCTGTGCTGCTCTTGTTGTTGTTTTCGTTGTACACTTGTCTATCCTTCCTATCATAGTCTCAACAGGGACTGATACTATTATGAAATAAATAAAACCCGCTTCAGATCTCCGTTTGCTTTTGAGAGTGCCTCGAACTCTTTCTCTGTATTTTCGAATGCCCTGTTAATGAAATCCTTTACTTTTTTTTTTACTTCCGTCATACCAGTTCTTAGTTATTACCCACATGGGTTGGCAGCATTTAAATTAGATAAATAAAATGTCTGTAATTGATTGAAAAAAGTTGTTCTGGCACATTTGGCGGAATCGCTAATGGCCGAATCCCTTTCATAACGCCTCCTCAGCTTAAAAAGAGCTCCTGAATCGTGACCGGTTACGATTTTAGTGTTCGTGCGTAATGTAAATATTAGAATAATGTATAATCTGTTTCATAATTAAAGGGATGCTGAACCAAACAATTGAGTGTCCATAAAACGCGGCGCACGATCTTTCTTCGAGCCCGCACACGCCGGTGTGTGCAAGCACATACGAAATTGACGTCATAGTGTCACGATTCCTCTGGATCGTGGACGAAGGGGGCCGAAGCACCCGCCGAGAAGAGACGACTCGCAGCCTGGTTGTGAGGTGACGATCACTGAACGGGGCGGCGTGCGCTCCTCGGTGTTTATTATCCCAATGACAAATGTTGCCCGCCGAGCCTGGCCGCCATCGACGGTGGATTGGAGGGGGCGCTACGTGCGTGTCACATCCCCCCCCCCCCCCCAGTTTGTTTTTCTAAAAAACAAAATTAATGAACACCAATGCACACGGCAGACACCAATTCCGCGTCTGGTCGTGCCAAGTTCTAGCCGGTCGACGGCGAAGGTTACCCCGGCGAGTAACGGTCAGGTCACTTCGCTGCCGCGTACTCCGCCTTGTCGCTGGTGTCGACGGGCAAGGTGTGGCAACGCCGGGCGCTGCCTGAACCGGTCGCGCTCCATCCGGTGGAGCCGCAGGGACCAGATTTGCGAGTGGCGTTGAATGTGGCACCGGTCCAACTGGTGCCACAGGACTGGCGACGCTTGTCGCCTCCGTGCTGGGTGGCGCTCCACTGGCCGAAAATGGTGCTGTCGTTGGCCCCCTGTGGGCTGGTCTTCCGGAGCGACGACCGAGGGTGCCTGCCCGGTCCCGAAGCGACGCCTAACATGGTGGGCGTGCTGGTGCAAGGTGGTCCCGTCGGGCATGCGGACGAGTAGCGACGAGGCGCTCGCTGGAGAAAACACATCTCCGGCAGACCAGGGTGGGCGAAGACGGAAGTTCTTCGCGAAGACCGACGCTCCCGGCTCCGGCAACGGCCCCGGGACGGCACTCTCGTTCAGCAGCCAGCTTCTGCTTCAGCTGCTTCAGGAGCGCCGTGAACCGGAGGTCCGGATGCAAGACGTCCAAGGGTGTCTTGACCATCCTGCCCAGCAGAAGCTCTCAGGGGGCATGGCCAGTGACCCCAGGGGGTGTGGTCCGGTACTGCAACAGTACCCGGGCCACCTGCGTCCGGAAATCCCCGGGCTGGCTCTTCTTGAGTTTGTTCTTGATTGTCTGTACCACCCGCTCGGCTGCACCATTGGAAGCGGGGTGGTACGGTAAAACTAGAGTCACCAAATAAGCTACGTTTTCATGATACCGCATTCCTTTTCTTTGGCATTTTGCTGACAATACAGTCGCTCTATCCAACAATATTCTGGTTCGCTGCGGCATCATTGGATAGCGGCAGTCACGTGAGTTGCTATCATCGTCATCGCGTTTTCTCAACACCACCATATGGGGTCCAGCGGTCCTCTGCCTGCTGCTGTTTGCTGTTTACTGCGCGCGCACGCTGAAGTCCTTCGCTCAGCACACGCGTTTTCCGTGTTACGTCGAGGTACGAACAACACGACCTTGATTCGGTGCCACCGCTGCGGCTGCCGGAGCTGACCCAGGCGACGGCTACAGCTCGGCTTGGCTCGGCTAGAGGCACTTCTTCATCCGCGCGTGGACCGAAGATGGCAGCGCCTGACGCTCTTTAGACGCGTAGTTTTGGAGTTTCGGTACTCTGAAAGCGTAGCTCTATTTAGTGACTCTAGGTAAAACCAGCATCCCGCGGATTCCACTCTTCTGCAGCAAGTTCAGGTACTCGGCGCTGGCGAAAGCGGGACCATTGTCTGACACAATAATCTCCTGCAATTCCTGCGCCGCGAAGACCTGCCGCAGCGCCGTAGTGGTCGCGCTTGCTGATGGAGTGGTGACAGGCAGTGTCTTCACCAACTTTGAAAGGCGTCCACTACCACCAGGAAGTAGTGGCTTTCCAAGGGTCCCTCAAAACCCACGTGCAAGCGGAACCAGGGCCTCTATGGGAGCGGCCGGAGGGTGATCTCCACGTGACGCGAGGCTCGCTGGTGCTCCTGGCACGGGAGCGAAGACCACCGGACCGTTACTCGCCTGGGTAGCTATCGCCGTCGTTCGGCTAGGACTTGGCACGACCAGACGCGGAATCGTGGGTCGTGTGTCTCGGTATTAATTTATTTTGTTTTTTTAGAAAAACAAACTGGGGGGGGGGGGGGGGGGGATGTGACAAGTAAGTTGCGCCCCCTCCAGTCCACCCGTCTATGGCCGCCAGGCTCAGCGGGCAACGTTGATCACCGCAGCAATAAACGCCGAAGAGCACAGGCCGCCCCGTTCAGTCATCGTTCACCCTCACAACCAGGGTGCGAGTCGTTCACTTCTTGGCGGGTGCTTTGGCCCCCTTCGTCCACGATCCAGAAGAATAGTGACACATAGTACCACGTTCACACTTAAGGTGCACTCTAAAAAAAAAGGGGGTGTAGACGTTACACCCCTTGTCATATATATGACACCCCAAAACTTCAGTTCGACGTACAGCGCGCTGACGTCGAACTGACTGCCCCAACTTTTGCGCGTGGGTTGATGACGGTGCGATAGAACATATTAAACAGCTAAAGTACGTATTAAAGTCTACAAGAAAAAAACACACACAGGTTTTGCAGTTGAGCCTAGAAAACCCCGATAACTTTTTTTGCAGTCAGTCACACGTACATTAACTATTTTAATGAGTTGTGCAACTCGGCTAACAAGCCGCTCGTGAAATTTGGTAGCGTCGGTACAACGTCAGTGTGCTGTACATCCAACTGAAGTTTTGGGGTGTCGTATATGTGACAAGGGGTGTAACGTCTACACCCCCTTTTTTTTTAGAGTGTGGCGTTCCCACGGTGGCCATCTTGAGCAAGTCATTAGTTCAACCTCTAGATGGAGGCACTCATCCGTGTGGCCATAAAACTGGCTCGTTCCAGTGATGCTCCTCTGCTCTTTATTCCCTCCTTTCTGCTGCTCGCCCGTGCATGTTCAGCGCTCAGCGCGTGCTCTCGCGGGCACTAATGCCACCTAACGTACCAGCGGTGCTAGCAGTGCCCAGTTCGTTTAGAACCGGAGCCCAGCTAGCTCATCTACCTAAGCGAGAGTGCCAAGCTGGACTAATTTTGTTCTTTGATACCGGCTTTCTTTCGCGCTGCAACGTTGGCAAGTGATGCCGTTAGAACCTCACTAGGTGGATAAGCCACTAGCTAGCGCTTGAACTATTCAAGAATTAAAAACATAATCAATCGATCAGTGAAGAAGTGAAAAATGTTATCAAACCATAAAGAATATATAGTAGACATCAAGCTCTTAGCCAGGAATTTTTTTTTTTTTTTTGGGGGGGGAGCACTTTGTAGGGCCACAACGTATAAGCATTACAAGAGGAGGGTTGGGGGGGAGGGGTTTGGGTTGGTTTAGAGATAAAATGGCATCAGTCGAGCCACCAGGGCCTCGAGATCTTTCAGAGCAAATGAGACAATAAGCCTATGTTTTGCGGGCTCGTCACCGTTCGGAAGACTTCTATGATGCCCCTCCGACGCGGTCATGAAGATTTACCAGCATTGTCGTGAGTCGAGAGTGCAGCCGCGACTTCTGAGTCTGCGCGCCTATCGGGTGCTGATTGTTGGGTGTGGCGCCCTCTGCTTTTTTGTGATGCTGCCGGAGCTGGTCGTTTACGCAGCGACCCGTTTCGCCGTTGTATTCTACGCCGCAGGACATGTATCTGAAAAGCTCAGCTCAGTCTTGCACGTTGTGAGCTTGTTAGCATGTTTATTGGTACGGCAAGGCGGCGGGATTGAGTCCCTTTCTGTTTACCTTCTTGCACAGGTCTCGGAGCCTAGTTGGTCACGGAAAGCTACATCTGTGTCTCATTTTGAAGGTATGTACTTAAACCGATGGGCCAGCGTGTTCATGTACATTGCTCGAACCGGCGTGTTGGTAAAAAGAAATAAAACAAGGGAGCCATCCGCTTGACATCCGCTAAGCCGTCCTGGAGCCCCCCCCCCCCCCCCCCCCCGCCGAAAATTCGGGAAGGGGGGAAGGGCCTCCCTCCCCCCCCCCCCCCCCCCCCGCCCCCGGCTACGGGCCATTAAGACATGCCCTGTATGCGTCTTGTTAATAAAAAAGCTTTGCACGACCTAAACGTTTAAAGTCCTTTTCGCTGTAAGTCAGAGCGCAGCCGATATAACAGGCATACGAGGTCAATCAAGCAGAGCCAAAAACCAATGTGTCACGGAGGTCGACGCCCTTTAGTGCGTTTTTGTCACCGGTCAAAGCTCTCGAGTGCAAGCCATGCACCATGCTCTTGCGCTTTTAGTATGCGAGTTTCTGATTGTGTACCTTGCAGTCTTGAACTGTATTTTGATTTATAATAAAACAAGCAATCTCAGACACTTTTTTAAAAGACGGGTGTTCAGAGGGGCGCTCTATATAACTCATCATTTTGATAATAATTTGATTCAACTTGATTATCTAGTATCTTACCTTATAAATAACCACCCCAATATATGTGAAATAGTACGGCAAAGTGTAAGATCCAGCATGTTCAAGAAAAGAGTAAAAACGTATTTTTAGCCCCAGTTATATAAACTTAACCTACAATCTACACGTAATAAAGAGGATGAACTTGATATTTTACTAAACAACTTTGGGTTTAAGTTTGACATTCAAATTTTGACGGAAACATGGCATTCATTATGAAGAAGGTGACGTTAGACACCTAACGAACTACAAAATAGTTTATTTAAATCACTCTGGTAGACGTGATGGCGGTGTGTGTATACAAGCAAAGCATAGTATCAAGTGAGAACTCATAGAACAGTTTTCTGTGACTAATGAAGACTATAGAATATTGACTTTAAGACATAGCGACTTTTTGTTTTCACTTCTTTACCACCCACCATGAGATAATATTGCTCACTTTACTGCATTTATTAAGGCCCTATTTTGCTTCGTAGGATCGAGACAAGGACCGAAAATAATTTTGGGAGTAGATTTCAACTTTAATATGTCACATGATTCAAAACAAAAAAAAAATGTTTAGTGTGTTGATTCAGTGTTTTGTTTATGCTGATTGCTTTAAAGTTCGTTACTCGTGTGACTTCAAACTCCAACACACTTAAAATATGTTTCTCACAAACGTTATGCCTCACTGCTACATAGTGGTGTTGTGGAATGTTCAATGAGTGGTCATCTACAGATATGCATTTATGTACATTGGATTTTCCCAAGTCAAGCATAAATGATGCCCATTCATTTAAATTTTAAGACATG
>JABSTQ010005866.1:0-46690 GCA_013358835.2 Ixodes persulcatus
GCAATTTAGGTCCTGTCGCGCCGATAGAGATTCCCGTCAGGCGACACTGAATGTAGGCCAGCATTCGTGAAATTAATCACGTTCATTGTGGTAGTATAGCAGCTCGTTGGAAGTAGCCGTTCCGTGCCGACGCAAGATTATGGTATGTTTCTCCGAATTTTAAGCTAAGTTTGCTTCATGAAACATTTATTTCGACTTCTAAAGTCATCTTCATTTGTTATCATTAATTGTTTGTTAAGCTGATCGCCGTTACTCACAGACATATTTTTATTTGTCGCCAAGAAGTCAGTCATATGTGCCTTAATTACACATACGGGTCGCCGTTCATGTTTTGTTGATATTTTTATGTTAGGACATTTCAGACATAGAAAATAAGGCAACCACATTAGAAAGAGTTCGTTTAGAAGGAAGCGTTTAGTATTTTTAATGGGAATGAACAACTCAGAAGCGGACATTTTATCTAAAGATGAATGAAAAGAACTAAAGGTACCTTTCTTAGTGAAATTATGCAGCAGAAACAATGCAGAGTAAGTCACCTTAGAGAGCAATCATTAGCTCACAATCACCTCCGCACTTTTATGGTACTTACGGCATCCTCTCGTCGCCGATGGTGATGACGTGTTTGAGGAACGGCAGCCTGGAAGGATGCAGCAAAGGTTAAGGCACTTTGAAGACAGCCCAGTCTTCTCGTTCTCAGCCAGTCTCACGTGGTTTAAAAAGTTGTACAGCCAGCTGTGACCTTTCAAGGTTTTATTTAATTAAATATTTGAATTGTCACCTTCGCTGTTTAACTCTCCCGGCGATGACTTCTCTAGTTCCGGTGCAATTCGATGCAACATCCCGTAGTACTTGTTATCAAGAATTTTCCCCAAGGATCAGAGCCGCACACTCAGTCTGAAAGCAATGGGTCCTGTTTTTACACAAAGACGACACCAAGCGACGAAACTCCATGTGTAATTGGCGTCTGAAAAGGTAGTTGCGCTAAAGGGCTTTCTAAACCGGACAAGATTCTGGGTTAAGGTTAGACGAAACACATTTTTTTTTTTTCTGGGAGTTGTTGCGGGGCGAAAGAGTACGGTCTTGTCTGGGCGACTCAGCAGCGCGCAGACGGCCAGAACCGCCAGTAAGCGACTCCACGGCTTATCGCCGGGCGGCAAATAAAAATTTTTCGATTTCACTAAAACCGCCGCAAGGAAAATCAAGGGGGGAATTGAGGTTATTCTTATGTCGCTGACCACAGAGTAAAAAAAAACGCAGATCACTATGGAGGTTTGGGGTAAAAAGGAAACACGCCCTATTGCAGGAATTTCGAGTGGCGAGCTCACTATGGAGGGGAAGATGGAACAAAAAACAAATGGCAGCGAACGTTACTTTAGAGTGGTATAATGCATACTTTGCATTATAGGGAATTGGCGAGAAAATTGGTGAGGAAATTGGACTGTCGCGTGAGGTATATTTTCCTGCTAAATTTAGTGGGGAAACTGAATGGTTGAATAGGTCACGTTACGTAATGCCACGTGATTTTTATTTCTCTCGCTAAATTTAGCAGGGGAACTGGAGTGCTGTCTAGTTCACAGGACGTGAATTTTTCAGCTAAATTTAGCGGATGACTGAATAGTGTAATAAGTGTACAAGAGACGTGACTTAATGTTTCGCTAAATTTGGCAGGGAAACAGAATTGATGTTGTAACCACAAGATGTAAATTTTCCAACTAAACTTAGCGGGAAACTGAGTTTGCATTTTGGTCACGTGCTATCAATTTTCCAACGCGTATAGGTCACGGGACTCAGCTGACATCCTGTGACGCCACCTTCAAGCCAAATTAGCGGGGAAATGAACTGGTGTATAGGACAGGGGACGTCAATTTTCCGCTAGGGTAGCGGGGAAACTGAATTAGTCTGTACGTCCAGTGAAGTCAGGTCACGTGACACGAAACTTCCCGCTAAATTTAACTGAAAAACTTAATTCGTGTATAGGGCCCGTTACATCAATGTCCGCGCTAAGCTTAGCCGGAAAGTTGCAGGTCCGAAAATTAATATATATCAAATTCGAATCCATCGAGCAGAATCCCGAGCATTTAACCGGCGACGTCGCAGTTTACGAAACAATTCGAGTCTCCCGCTGAACGTAAGTCGGAATTTAGTATAGGCTGATCCACACGAAGCTGTGTTGCGGCATTCGCGACTTATCTAAGTCGCGGAAGCAGGATGAGCGAGAGAGAGTACAACTCCTCTTCCCGATGCCAAGAGTAGCTCAAGCTTTTCCCTTTTTAAGCACAATGTCAACTAAAGTTTTAATTTTTCCTGAGGAGCACGCAGTCGTAGAATACATATAAAATTTATGATAAGAGTATAATGTTATGCACGGATTTTTCAAATAACAAAGGATCGCACGAGAAGTACCAGTTTCGCTAGTACATTCGCCTATGCCCTGCATGGAAGTTTAGTAGCTTCGGTAAAGAACGGCACCGCATCCCTCCGGTCTAAGAAAACGCGGTCTACACGCTGAGTTGAGGTAATCACAACACGTACAATTGTGTCAAGAAAGGATTTGAAGCCAAAGACTAAAAAAGTGATATACCTATCCCAGCCTGCAGAGCACTGTCAGGCTGAACCAAAGCCTATTCTTTATTTTCTACTTCTTTATTTCATAAGTCGGCCCACGAGCGCGTATCGTTCTTTACAAGGGTCGTTTTCCTCGGATTCAAAGAGACGGGGGATGACGGACCGCGGGGGTAGTACAGTTACTGCTGTTGGACGTGAGCCATTCCGCCACTGTACATTACCTTCCCGTCGTTGGTTCTGAGCTGTCTGATTACTCAGAGTTCACCTGAACGTCCGCATTGAAAGTGTGCTGCAGTCCCATTACTGTCGTTACTAAATGTGGGCGGATGTCTCAACAATACATATTCAGATTTAACCGCAACTATTCCGGTCCTGGCTGAACTGGCGTTCCTACATTGCTTTGGCTTTCTTTTTCCTTCGATACGGGACAATAAACTTCTGGGCTTCCCGGATAGTTTGCGAAAGTTCGCGTGCAAAACCAGCGGTCACCGCAGCCGGTGGTTCAGAGTCTTTCGGTTAACGTGCAATTTCCTACATTGTACAAATTTATCGTTCATGGGAAAGGAATGCCGGTTTGTACCCGGCTGTGACACTCAGCGACATCATCATAGCAAAGGCAATTTTGGCAACGTGCCAATATTAATGTCGATGGCTGTCGCAGTATTCCCGGAGGCACTCGTTGAAAGTACCTTTGCAGCGCTCGACAGCTTGGCCTATAGGGTCGTAGGGAACAATGTGACGGCCCTGTATGCCCCATCTCATCATAATTCCCTTCCAGAGCGCACCCGGAGGTGGTTCCCTACTGTCGCTCAAGGCAGAAGTCGGAATGCAAGAAGGGGAAAAGAAGACAACCATTCGGTCGGTAATATCCCGGCTTATAGCTGCCCGAAACGAATAAAGTTCAATGTACTTTGTGAATTTGTCGAGAACAACCAGCAAGTACTTCTGCCGGTGGTGAGTTGAAGGCAGAGGGCCAATTATGTTTACACTGAGCTCTTCAGTTGGTCCTGTTGACCACTGGATATCTTTGAAAACGTGTGGTTTCTGACGATGTGTATTCATCCGCTGACATTCCTCGTAGCTCCCCACAAGAAGCGAAATGTCAAGCCGAATTTCAACGCAGTGAAAACGACTGGACGTACGCCAGAATGTTTTGAAACAGCTAGCGTGAGCACTGAGGCGGTGATTCTGCCCATTTTTAGTACAAGGGACCTGAGGTGTTCTTAAAGTAATCGCTTTTCTCTTTTGATTTGCACTAGCAACCCGCTTGGCTCAGTTACTGTGGCCTCTGCGAGGTCCCTCAGTAATCGTGTTTCCTGCTTTTCTTTTACAGCGGCCTTCGCGATATCAGCTTTCAATGGAGTGAGCTGTTTATCTCGAGTCAGTTCTGCAACTAAGCTGTTTACGTGGCATTGGGGTGTCCTTTCCTTTTCTGTCATGGCCACCGTCCTTTCAAACCTCTCTGAACAGCTCTCGTTGCCGTGAACTCTTCCATGCACAACAAAGTGGTTTCAGCGCGCCCACTGCAATTTTAATATAACTGTTAAATTTAGGTGGACACTTTTATGGCAATAGTTCAGTCATGTTTGTTAGCCTAGCATTGTATCTCACGTATCTGCCAGAACTTCTATGGCATTTTTCTTTCGGCATGAAAAAGTTCTTGATGGCAGGAGATCCAACAGAAAGCTATTTTGCTAATTTTGCCATAAAATTATTTAGAGACACCAAATATAAGTGCCCGAAAAACGATCAATTTATAACGGTATTTTAACAAATCGCATTGTCCAGTGCTTTAGGTAAGCCTCTCCCCCTCGCAATAAGTCTTTCCAACGCATAGCTGGCATCACCGGCCGCAGCGTGAGACACCTCCTGCATCAGGCAAGGCATCGCGCGATTTGACGTCACCGCTTATATACGACCAAGGGTGACGACACCCGACATATATGCCGAAGCGAATCGCACCGCTCTAGGGCGGTCCTCTGTATCATATAAGGCAGAGCCAGCAAGGTCAGCCGCACGAGTACGGTTTTATTCACTGATGCTAAACCCCTACCAAATACCAGCACCATAGCGAGCTCGCAGGGGGGGGGGGGGGGGGGGTTTGTCATAATCTAAAGTTTGAAGAGCGTCCGCGCAGTTGAAAGAAGCTGGTCAACTCAAAATAAACGAAGTTGCAGATTTCGCGAAAAGAAGGGAGCTGGATGAGCTGAGTTTGGAACGACACGGGAGGAGTGGCCTGCTGAGGTAGTATTCAATACAGGCGTAAGGTTCTGTGGATACAACGTCCAGGCAAGCTCAGAGCGCCGTCGCTACCACCTGGACACAAAAAAGAGCCACCACATGATGGCTGGACACAAAAGGACGATGTAAATATCTGTATATCTAGGCAGCACATGCTATTGGCCCAATATTTTGAATATCTTTCAAAAAGAGGGCCATCATCGGCCCATTGTGTCCGCTCTGTAACCAATATTGGAAATGTTTTTGAAAAATAGGGCAATGATTGGCCCACTTTATCCTCTTAAACACCAATATTGGGAATCTATTGGAATCCCATTGGATAAAATGGAAACCACATCCAAAATGGAGCCAATAAACTCCCAATGTCGCCGAATATTGGACGCTCATCGGCATCCCAACGGATAAGCTGGATACAACTTCCAATGGAGTTCCAATGAGATTCAAATGTTGTTTAATATTGGGCAGTCATTATCACACCATTGGATAAACTGGACACAACTTCCTATGAAGTGCCAATGGGCTTCCAATGTTTTCATTATCGTGCAGTCATTGTCACGCCATTGAATAAATTGGACACCATTTATAATAAAGTGCCAATAGGCACCCGATGTTGTCAAATATTGGGAAGTCATTGGCTAACCATTAGATAAATTACATAGCACCTCCAATGAAGTACCAATAGGTTTAAGATATTTTCCAATATTGTGCTGTCATTGGCACCCGATTGAATAAATTGGACGCCATCTTAAATAAACTGCCAATGGGCATACAATGGTGTCAAATATTGGGCAGTCTTTGCTACCTCATTGGCTGAAATTGGATATCATTTCAAATAAAGTCCTAATTACTTTCCAATGTTAAAAGAGATTTACATAAATGACGAGGACAGGATGACACATTTCTCATGACGACACAGGATGACTCAAATGTGTCGTCCTGTCCTTGTCATTTACGTAATTCTCCTCTAACGCCATAACTTCGCCAGCACGTTCCATTTGCACGAGTGGCTTTCAATGTTGGCAAATATTGATCAGTCACTTGGCACTACATTGAATAAATTGAACACTATTTCAAGTTAAATGCCAATGGACTTTCCCTGTTCTCCAGTTTTGGCCAATCTTTGCCCCCCCCCCCCCCCACTGGATAAATTGAAAACCACTTCCAATGAAGAGCGAACAAGCGTCCAATGTTTACATATATTGGGTAGTCATTGGCGCCATAAAGTATAAAATGGTTACTACTTTCACTGAAGTGCCATTGGGCTTCCAATAGCGTCAAATATTGGCCAGTCCTTGGTACCCCATTGGATAAACTGTATACCAGTTATCTTGGAGTGCTAATGTGCTTCCGATTTTGTCCAATAATGGGCAGTTATTGGTACTCCACTGGATAAATTTAATACCAAGTTATAACAGGTTTCTAATGATAGACAATATTGAGGAGTCATTGGCATTTCTTTTAATAAATTGCATATCATTTTCAATAAAGTTCGTATTGGTTTCTAATTACCCTCGTTATTGGGTAGTCACCTACATTCAATTTTATAAACTAGACACTTTATTAAATAAGCCATCACAGGATTCTTATAGTTGTACAAGATTGGCAATTCACCGTATGTACTGAATGACTGTTATTAAATTGCCTTGAAATGTTGAACTGTACTCGAATTCGGTTGGGCATTTTTGATGACTTAATTAAATATATTTCTAATGATGCAAAATAATACAAATTCACAAGACAGCCGGAATCTCGGTGTCCCTGTTGCCTTTCAATATTTACATATTCAGAAATTGTTTGAATATTTTAAGTTTAGTACCGTGTCAATATCAGAAGATATTAATGTGCTGCATTGACGTTTCCATAAAGCATTTATTTATTTATTTGTTTATTTATTTGTTTGTCTTGTGTCCAGAAACAGCCGAGGCCTTAATAATGGTACACACTCACGCACAGCATACGTATACGTTTTAAAAAGAAAAAGAAAACACGTGCACATAATGCCAGAACAGATAAAACCCGAACACTGATGTTAGTAAACGTGAATGGTTAGTGCGCTTTTAAAATCCCACTCACTCCCGAAAACGTCAACCACCGCGCTCAGTGCATTAAAATTTCTCTGAATTCGTAAAATCGGGGAACGTGAACATATGATTTGCACGTAAAACGTGTTGTGGTATCCACAGTTTACTCGATGGACATGTATAGAAAGCAGGGAAACAAGCCTAGGGTAACGTAATTTTCTATGCACAGTTTTATACAAAAATACATAATCACGAAAATTGCAACGAGCCTCTAGTGATTGCAAGTTGAGTCGATCTAACATTGACTCGTAGCCAAAGAAAAACCGGCGGCCGTAATAACGGTCGTAAACAATGCGTGCCAACTTTCTCTGCACACGTTCTAGGTCATCAGAGTTGGTCGCACCCAGGCAGTTCCAAACTACAGAGCCAAACTCCAGTTTTGAGCGCACAATCGATGTGTAAAGCCTGACGAGACAGGACGGCTCTTTGAAATGACGGGTAATATGGGAAAACAAACCCGAAAGTCCCAAGCAAGAGCTAACCAAATTTGACACATAATTTGTAAAACTAAGGGTAAAACTTAAAACTAATCAATATACACTTCTAAGTCACGTACGCAATATTCACGTCGCAATGGCTGATTATCCAGCTTATACAAAAAATCAAGCGCACACTTCTTCCTTGATAAGGAGATTACACTGTTTTGCGTTTAGACGTAATTTATTTTGAAGACACCATGATAAAATAGCAGTAATATCCTCCTGTAGCAGAACACAACCAACATGTGATTTTCTCTGTTTGAAGATCTTAATATCATCAGCGAAATGCAGCAGATTTGAATGTTTTACGCAAAGAGAAACGTCGTTGGCAAAAATATTAAACCGCAAGTCCTAGAATAGAACCCTGAGGAGCGCCGGATCATGATATGTATAATTTCGACAACACACCGTTAACACGAACGTTGTTAATTCGCCCCGACAGATATGACTGAAACGACAAACATAACTGCAAACACGCTCCATATTCCGATAACTTGTGCACTAATAGGTCATATGGACAAGGTCAAAGGCTTTACTCATGTCAAAAAAAATGGCGTCGACCTGCCCATGGTTGGCAACAATAGCGCCAACGTGAATCAAATACTCAGCTAAGTTAGTTTCAACACTTTTAGATTTTACAAAACCGTGTTGAGATTCGTTTAATATTTCCTTGAAATAGCTAGAAAGGTGCACTTATACCACAATCTCAAACAGTTTCGGGAATGTGGCTAGTAAGGAAACGGTCTATAATTTCTAACATCTGCAGAGTCCCCTGATTTGAAAATAGGCACCACAATGGCTGACTTCCACTTTTCTTAGAAATACAGTTTTGAATAGACAAGTTAAAAATTACAACATCTCCACGTGGTGATTGATGTTGATTGGGGCAAAGCTCTGGTGGTGCTGATGATACTTATATTATAGTTCATAGGTAGTGCTGATGGTGCTGATTTTTTTTTATTGCTCATAGGTAGTGCTGAGTTCCGGGTTGCGTTTCGACTTCATTATTACTGCTTTATGGTCGGTGAAATGCAGAGCCAGTGGTTCTTCTAGCGAATAAGCTTGGATCCGCTAGAAGCCGTGGGAACGCATCTCCACCGCTTACGTCAACGGTCCATATCAGAAAGAGAATGTGTGGTATGGAACGTGGTTATATACGCGTTTGAGCATTTGACCGAAGCGCCCTCTCGTCTATAAACGTTGTGCCAATGCTTGCAAAGTTTAACGCGATTATATACGCATTTGACCGCAGCACCCTCTCCTGTATGGACGTTGAGCGGCTACATGCAACGTTCCATCCATGACAAACAGATGGATGACACATGGACTAGAAATCCATTGGAGTCTCCCCGCACAGGTTCGAATCTGTCGACTGCGCACACATTTTTTTTTTAAGAAGACAGATGGGATGCCAATCCATGTGAGCACGGACGCCGGACGGATGGACAAGGCTTGACCCTAAGGAGCTTCACCCCTAAAAGGTAGGCCAAGACCGGCACAAACGCATAAGAGCAGCCTTTAACAATAAACGCTGGTACGCTATCGAAACCCGATTACAGTTGAGGTTTCAAACGCCTAATACAATCGTGCACTACAGAGTCGACGCTAAATGGGGCGAGAACACTATCAGTTTTCGCAACAACATGATTAAGCGCTCATGGCTCTGAGCTCGCAGATTGCATATCACACAAAAATACACTTGAGAAGTATGACGAAAACATTTCGCCGACAACACGGGGGTCAGAATGAAAACCAGAATCATTTGACAACGTAACGGACTTGGCTTCTGTGCCCAATACCTTATTCTTGTGCTTCCAAATATTGTTAGAAATTTTCAGCAGTTCGTTCTCAGTGTTATTCCTGAAGTTTTCTTTATCTCTCTGATAAAGAAACTTTACTTCGGCCCTTGCCCTACTAAATTTCGCGTACCAAGCGCCACCGTAGCCATGTTTATAAAAACGATGAAATCGTGATTTTCCTTTCATTGTACACTTCAGCTCAGATGAAAACCACCACGAAACCTTCTGCCTTTTACTCGTCTTAAGTGGAATAAAACGCTGAATACCATCTGTTACAATGTCAGTGAAAGCATTACAGGCTGAATTCACGTAAGTGTTTGTTATCACAGGAGACCAATTTATGTTCGGGAAATGATGGTAAAGACCCAGGTAATTTCTTGTTTAAAGTCGAAAGGCACCTGGTTGTATGCGGGCTTAAGTTGAAACGGCAATTTTACGGTTGCTACAAACGGATCGTGCCAAACATCAGCTGGAACAACTGAAGTGTCAACTTTCGAAACTACAACGTCACAGTCGTTAACAATACAAAACTCCAACACATTTCCCGCAGGGTTTTTTATACTATTTAGTTGTAAAAGTTTCGCCTCAAGTGTACTAAAATAGTGTTGGAACTGCGAAGCGCTGAATCCTGGTGGAAAGTAGAAGTTTCCAATTAGCAGATTAGTTCGTTCCTTCATCGGCTCCTCAACCTACACGCATTCTTCATAATCCTCAATGTCTCCTCGGCGAAAAGAAACAAAATCAATATTTATAGCATTCAGAACCCCGCCTCCAAAACGTTTGCTGAATTTAACAGGGTCCCTGTCATGGCGATATACGTTATAGTTTTTACTGAAATACTCACAGGATGGATTTTCCGTGTGTAGCCACGTTTTTGTAAGGCAATAAAGGTCATAGCTATTTGCATTCACGCTAGCTGAAAATATTTCTGATTTACTTCGAAAACCACGAACATTTTGGTAGTACACGGTCGCACTTTCGTGGGGGAGATTTGACATCTTCAAATACCTTCACTGCTCAATGGAATCGAAGTGTCGTCCGGTCTACTTTTCAACGCTCCAAAAAGGGCCGAAAGAGACACCCATATGGCCAGACCTTCGAATCGTTAATTAAGTCAAAGCAGTCAGAGTCCACAGAGACATGGAACGATATGTAGCTGTCCTACTAAGAGGGGAGCTTTGTGCACTGAACTAACTTGCCTTGCAGGGTTTCCTCGATGACCTCACAGACGTCAGATGTCGTTGTTGTGGGCGACAGTCTTGAGACGAAAAAAGCACGCTTCCTCTGTGGACGAGGGACAACACTCAGCCTACTCTCCGGCCTGGACCCCTCAAGAGCTTTCGCTTCTTCTTTACGACGAACAAGTCTGTATTCTTCATCGTCCACAGTCGGCCGACGGCGGGACAACAAATGCGCATTTTCCTGTCGAAGGCCCAATGCATTCCCCGGGTTTTGTCGTATCACCGATGTAGTTGCCTCCGCCTCTGGCTGACAAACAATAGGCAGCTGCTCAACTGACGAAAACGTTTTCGTAGAAAAGCCACTTGCGGCCTCAGGGACGTAGGGCAGAGATTTCCGCAGCAAGGCATTGTTTTACGCTAGCTGCGCCACGGAGGGATTCGTTATCGACCTTCAGCGACTTGACGCCGGCGGAACGACCATCAATCTTGTTCAGAAGAATGATTATAAGTTCACGAAGGTCACCTTCATTGCTGCTGTCATGTAGAAATTTAGCACTCACGGCATCGGGATGGGAGGGCGTTCTGATCATGTTCTGATGTTTAGCTCAAACATTAACCTCTTTGCTTAAACTTCTAACAAAACTGGGAAAGGCGTTCCGTGCGCCACCATATTCTGTCGAAGACTTGCGGCCTAAACGCATAGCTAGCTGCGCCGTAATTGGATACGAAACCCCGCTCTTCACCACCGCGCTCACTCGATTGTGTCTCGAGACTTGCAATGAATCTTTTAAAATTTTACTCCTGAAGTGTAATACTTGTACTTTTCACATGACGATGGGCAGGAGCTAGTTCAAGGTTCGTTCTTGATTTTAGCTGCGATTGCGCGCTTTCGCGACCATGGCAGGATTAGCGATTTTTTAAATGTTGCGACTGAGCGCCTTCCACCAGGCTTTGGGTGCATATGCGACAAGGTGTCATCAAAGGCTCTCGCTCGAGGTGGAGCGTATATTCAGCTTTATAACCTTCGTTGGCATTTCAGAACAGAAGACTGCACTAAGGATGTGCAAGCGCACGTGCTGCCCAAAGCTCTGACTCAAAGCCACCGAAACTTGTCCACAAGAAGGTGAAGTCACGCTATCGCGTAGTGCTGCGTAGTGCTGTACAGTGCTGAAGATCCGCATGGCTGCAAGAACACGTTCTTTTTAAGTGTCTCATCCGGAAGCCACGCCACTATTGACAACGTAGAACGGACGCACATTTCACATAAAACGTGAACCAGTGTCGCCAAACAAGGGCAAACCGTCCACACACTGCGTAGACACTCGCGTCGTCCCTGTCTCTTGCTCGCAGTTCACAGTTTTGTATCGTGCGCACACTGCGCGCCACTTTTTGCACAAAGCCACCATACCCGCGATTTGGCATTTTACTTCAAAAGCGCATTGACAGGCGTTAAGTTTTACGCCTCAGGTTTGTCACACAATAAAGGAGTTTTCGCCACAGTAGTAACATTTATTGAAATTATTAAATTAAAACAAAACTGCAATCGCTTGTTCGGGATAAGAGAGTCGAGCTATTTAATGGGGTCGCGTCACATCTGCGGAGCCTTTCCTCGATAAAAACTGCGAAATCGCAAGACGGTCTCAAACCTTTGAACGCATACTAATGGAGCATTTCACCCAAAACAGAGAAATGCGCTCTAAAACGAACGCTTCAACAAATAATATGCTCCGCGCCTGTGTGAGTGCTCATTAAATAGTCGTTGTTAATTAAGCTTATTCCCGGCAAGAAATTTTGGTATCGCTGAGTTGTAGAGCTTTTTGAAAACTGAGAGTGAAGATACTTCAATCTCCGTTGCTGATGCAAGCACGTGCAATGCCAAGCTTCTATGAACTATAAGAATTACGACATAACGGCTCAGGCAGCATTTGCACTGCCCATTGTGAGGAAAACAGAACATCCCCTGGCAGGTTCTCACAAATACTCACAAATCCTTATGGCGGGATAAATTTAAAGTCTATAGTAACTTATTTGTGGCTAAATATTAAACTTCTTGGCACCGATAATTCTGCTAGACAGGCTAGATGAGCGCGTCAAAGATTTGCGCATTTCAATGTTTCCGAAAAATTTCTATTTTTACGGCTGAGTTTGCGCTTAAAATGTGGCGTTCTTGTGTGGCCTTTTTGGTTTTTTTTTGTATGTGATTTATTTTGCATAAATGTCACTTTACACGACTCTGCTAGCCAAGCTTCATAAGCCTGTCTAAGATTACCGCATTTGAATGTACCCGAATGATTTCGAATTTCACAACTGGATTTGTAATGAAAATGTGGCGCGCTCGTGAGGCGGTTTATTTTTAGTGTTTTGTTTTTCATAAATATTATTTTATTCGACAGGGTGGGGAAAAGAAGCCACGATTTTTAGAGCGCTTGTTTCGACGGGAATGCGATCTCCGCAATGCGTGTTTCCGGAAGGGTGCTCCAAGGTGACACTAATCCCCTACCCTTGGGCGATGCCCGATGTGGTGCTTGGAAAGGTTTGCGAAGTCCCAAAAAAAACGTCAAAGCAGAAAGGAAGTAGATCGCGGAATGGGAAACGGCGACACTCTTAGCTTCTGTTTCACCCTAAGGTGTAAAGCAATACACGATACAATCCACCAGCTCCGGGAATGAGAAGTGACTTGACGCTTCGCGCGTCGCTACGCACTATCGAAAGGTCACGTGACACCCTCTCAGCTTTGGATTGGCTGTGGTGGGTCGTGGCGTCCATAGCGGTCTATTGTACGGTGAAACGGAGGACAGCTCTGAGGCAAAGACCTCCCCCCCCCCCCCCCCCCCCTCGCCACTGAGCGAGGAAGTTCCTCAATAGAAGCTCTTTTTTGAGGACGGAACATATATTTCACGTAGAGCGCCAGCGTCCGTAGAGTGTTAAGTGTGTGAAGTGTGTAAACTCTGTTAAGTGTGTATGGCTCATTTCCCTTGCTGACTGTGCGCTCCTGTGGAACAACATGGTGGGGAGCAGTGGATTACCAACAGAGACGGGTTCTTCTTGAGACTTGTCTGGGATACTTCTGTGAATGCTGACGTCGGGACGTGTCTCGGGTTTGTGAATTTATTTTTCGAATACACTCCTTGTCACGTTTAAGTTTTTGCCTAAAATATTCCATCGAACTTTGTTCTAACTCAATATTGTGATAATATCAATAAGGGTTCAAGGTTTGTGCTGCTGCCATTTTTTAACTTTACTATCTGTTAAATATAAAAATTGTTTGGTTTGAGCTGTCGAGTGTGCGCTCGTCAGGTGAAACGAGTTGTTCGCAATGGCGGCATACAGGATCGCAATTACACGGCCTATCAAAATTCATGCATTGAAGGAGCGATCAAAAAGGGGACAGAATTGTTCTTATAAAATCTGCGAAGGAGAAAGTATGCATTATATTCCTAAAACATTACTAGGGTTATAGGTACGCAAAAGAAGTGCAGACTGGTTTCACGGTGCTTATACTCCCTCTTACGAATTTCTACAGTGCAGAGAATGGCCCACGTGCGTGATCTTGTCTAATTATAAATCCTTTTGTTTGTATGGAAACTTGTGCATTACACGTATACATTTTTAAGGCCGCAAACTCACGTCTATATACTGACGGAGGATTATTGTGGAGATGACGCCCTCTATTAACACCTCCTAAAAACGAAAGCCCAAGTGTTGAATTTCCCTGCGTCACTATCGAAGACCACCGTAGGCCCACAGATTTGACACCACAACGGTGTCAGCGTTCGCTAAGGAGACGCGTTCTCGCAGACTGCTAGCGAGTTCCAACCGAACACTGACGCAGCCTTGTGTCCAATGAGTGGCCTACGGTCGGTGGCTCCCTTTAATGACGCAGGAGAATTCAGTACTTGATATTTTTTTTTTGTCGGAGGGGTTGCCTCTAGCCGAGCTTTCGGTTGCCCGTCAAAAGCGAAAATTCCCATGTAGTCGAACTTCATCGCTAGTGTCTGCCGGGTGGCGCCAGAAGCCCCTTCGTTGGTTTCGCACGCAGAAACCCTAATCTTCAATCTTACAGCCGTGCTTTGCGTGCGTTATCAGTATTCTCTAGGTACTACTAAGAAGATTTGTTTATCATTTCTTGTTTTGTTTTTTTCCCGACCAAACATCACGTAACCACGCACTTGTTTATAAATTTGCTCGCTTCCAATTTTCGAGGTTATTTTACTTTCTTCCAATTTCTATACCTAATGATTGGCCAAATATCCGTTTTTGTTCAGATCACGTTTTTTTGCATATCCTTGACGGAACGAAAAGTAGAAAGAATTAAGTACCGTCAAACAAGCAGTGTTCATTACCACAAAAGGGTCTTTGAGAAAAACACTGAAGGATGTGAGTCAGGCTAATTTGGGCTTTTTTTCCGACTGATCAAGATATGTTTCTATCACAGCTGTGCAATGATAGCATGATATATTCGCCAAAGGAAGCTAACGGTGTGCTAATTCGAAGAATAAAGAAACTTTTTTATATTGGCCAAAGTAAAGTAATCCAGAATATGATGACGTGTCTAACGTGCATACGAATGCGCATTATTGAGAAATATATATCTGTACGGAATGTCCTATTCCGTCCCTTGAAAGGCTTGTGCCTCAATATGTTTTTCTTGTTTGATTTTTTGGAGAAGTTTAATAAACGAAAAAAGTTACCAATTACTAAAGTATATTAACTCCCTGATGTCTGAAGAGTTCTTTCGGCCAATGGAAGGCACAAATATTATTGAGTAAACCTATATTTTAATTGTGTGTTGTTTTCTTTTTTCACACTACATGACGGTCGCTGTGCGTCAACCACCTTCCCGATCTAAAGTGTTAAGAAAGCAAAAATGATTTTGCAGTTATAGCAGGAAGTCACCTTCTCTTATGTTGCTTTTTTTTACCGGATCGTATAACAACTTTTGATAAATGATTACACATGCTAAATTTTTACCTTTGTTTCGCAATTCTTGTCAGTTCGTGACCTGGGAGCCTGGGAATTATGCTGAATTATTATGCTCTGGGAACGAAATTTTCCAAGGCAGCAATGGTTCTAAAATTAAGTGTTAATTTGTACCTAAGTTTGATGTCGATACTTCAAGGGGCATTAATTTGTCATCTATATTACTTTGGCTGACTTGCAATAGACAAACAGGGCCGATAATCACTCGTTCTGCAAAGAGGGATGTCACGGGTGAAATAAATTAGATTCATTATAATATTTTACAAATTTGATGTCTCGTTGGGTATGGCAACCATCGATATCTTTACTTTTGTTTAATTTCACATCAACTGTATAAAAAGCAATAACATATGATACGATAATTGTTTGTTCGTCAGTATTCATATTAGTATTTATAAGAGAATATTTTTGACAAGTAATTGTCTGAATCCTCGGAAAAGGGTGGCCATTATTGAAGCAGTTCAAGTTTATCCTGCTTAACGTAATTATAAAGGCTGGGCTAATAATAAAATATATGCTTAAAAAATCTAGGCCAATAATTAATACCAAGATTTAAAAAAAAAACTTCTATTATTGGTTGCTAATATTGAGAAAAACTGATATGCAACTGGATAACTACATTGGAGAAACTGGTTTCTGATTAAAACTTTGATATATAAAAAGCCTGAATATAATTGGTTAAATTTATTGCACAAAAATGGTCTATCACTTGATATGAATATCGGAAATCGCCGCATAATATAGGGTTCCAATATCAGAAATCCTGGCGTATCAATCGAAACGAATATCGAAATTCGCGGTCTACCATTGGACATTAATATTAGAAATACTGGATTATAATTGGAATCCAACATTGGGAATCATGGCGCGATATACGTTGGATATATTGGTATTTAATTGAATAAATTGTAATGCCAGTATTGAAATAATATTGGGAGTAATTCCGGAACGTCATTGGCCCAATATTGGAAATTTCATTGGTCCAAATTTGGAGCAGGTTGCGCCCCAATATTGGGGACTGTATTAGGACTAATCAATACAGTGTTGTGCTAACGTTGGGCCAACACTGGTGTGCTGCCTTGGTATTGTTCTTCTTACGAGCCATGCCTTCTTGGTCAACACACACCAATTTTCGGAATTATATGTTCTCATCATTTACTTCATCATCGTCACGGGGTTCCTGGTAAGCGGCTGCACGCAATAGACCAGGGGTGGCCATCCTGCGGCTCGCGAGCCGTATGCGGCTCTTCGCGTGTTAAAGTGCGGCTCGCGGCTCCCTCCCCTCTCCCCTCCCCCCCCCCCCCCCCTTCCCTCCCCTCCCTGTCGGTCACACGAGCACTTCCCCAAAAAAGGGAAATGGAACGCGTTTTAAAGCAAGACAGGTTGCGGTTTGGTAGTCTTGTGCTACTGCTGCCTTACGTACAGTTGGACTGCTTTTGACTCGGATAGATTGAAAGTAGTTCGAGTTTTTCTTATTAGTAGTCTAAACATGAGTCCCCCCCCCCCCCCCCCCCCTGCGGCTCTTGGCAGTTTCGTGGTTTTCTTTGCGGCTCTTAGGCCGGGTCAGCCTGGCCACCCCTGCAATAGACCCTTTGCGAAAGTCGCTGTCTTCAAGTGGCTCAAATATCATTCTATATTATTTTATTCTAATGGGGCTAAAATCGAGTTCCAATTGGTCAACGGTTCACGTACTAAAGTTACGGTGTTCGTTGTTGCACATACATTTCTAATGTAAAGTTTCAGTGGTTTATTAAATCATCCCATTGCAAAATCTGGAACCACGTTAAACCTAAAGTTAAGTCCTGCCAACAATCACTTTACAGAAACGTTTAATATAAATTGTTTTCGTATTTATAGCGGACAATGGTACCACGGCTTCATTCGCCTCTAGCTCTGCCTTAACCTTGGACGATGCTGTGATCACCGAGCAAGATGTTTTCTCGCTTTCATTTATCCTGGATGAAAATGTGATTTTCCCTGATAATATGCACGATGAATACTTAAGAATTTATCCAAAATGTGTAGTAATGTACCTTGCAATTTGCTTTTTGTTTTTTTCAAACATTCCCTCATATTTTTTGTTTGTGAAGGAGTAATGACCAAAGATAAAATATTTCTGAGTGATTATTATATCTAGATAAGACAACCAAAGATAATGCACTAACAGGCATATCTCTCTCACTCCAACTTGCTGCAAAATGCTGAACATGTTATTTCAAAGCACATATCAACTTTCGAAGACTAAATTAATATACAAACTTGACTCCAGCATGACTTTTGAAGTCGAGTATCGACACTGACCCAAGTAACTGAAAGACATATTTATCTTTTTTGTGTAATTAATATGAGGAACCAGGTGGATGTGAATTGCATACCCTTAAAGCATTCAGCAGAGTAGTCCACATTTTTATTTATTTATTTATTTATTTACAGATACTACTGCCTTCTCAAGGAAGGGGTTGTAGGACGGGCTTCTTCAATGACTGAAAGGTACAATATGGAACAAGGCCAGTGCAACGAACATAGAAAAAAGCAGAAACCAGGAAACCCACAACCAAAATATTGCACAACAATGAAATGAAACAGTGAGCATTATTACACTTTACCGTGTACCTATTACCGTTTACGCTAGAAAGCGAACAAGACATTGAACGATGTCGTATACTCAAACGACCAACACAAACTTCAGTTCGAGATATATAGCTGCCAAAATATATCAGGGGCAGTGCGTTGCAGGATTAGCTAACAGCCAGCAGTCACAAAAAAACAAAACAATAAGCAACAAGTAGCCTCAAGGTTATTTAAAGAATGAAAAGAGCGAGGCTTTAAATGATTGGGTGGAAGTCGTGTTTACGATGTCAAAAGGCAGCTCATTCCATTCAGTAATGGTTTTAGGAAAAAGAGAAAACTTGAAGCAGTCGGTATGGCATTGATAGTCTGTAAGTGATAAGGCATGGTAGCTACGTGTGCTTCGCGCAGATTTTAGAGTGACATAGCATGACCTATCTATTCTAAACCCATCGTTTATCAGTGTGTATAGGAAGGTGAGTCTGTTAATTTTTCTACGCGTTTGGAGGGGCTGGATACCGTCTATGTTGTATAGGGCACTCACAGAATCTAATCTTTTGTATTTGTTGTAGATGAATCATAATGCCTTCTTTTGTACTCTTTCGAGTTTATTTATGTTCGATAATGTGTGTGGATCCCAAATAATATCAGCATATTCTAAAAGTGGCCTGATGAGAGATTTGTAGGCTATTAATTTTGTTGCAGATGTAGAGTGTCTTAAGTTACGTCTCAGATACCACAGTTTGAACATCGCCTTCTGACACAGCGAGTCAATGTGGGCATTCCATCTGAGATCAGAAGATATAGTGACTCCAAGATATTTGAATGAAGAAACTTGTTGCAGAGCAGAGTTATTTAAACTGTATGAAAAGACCAACGGAGACTTCTTACGCGTTATTGTCATCGTAACACATTTTTCAAGGTTTAACTGCATTTGCCATGTCAGGCACCAGTCACTGATTTTTCTCAGGCTCGAGTTCAGATTAGCTTGATCTGCTCCATTTTTAATTTCAGAAAATATAACCAGATCGTCGGCAAATAGGCGAAAGTTTATGTTGATGTTATTTTTTACTACGTCGTTTATATAAATGAGGAAGAGGAGAGGGCCTAAGACGGATCCCTGGGGAACGCCTGAATGCACCGGAAGAAGTGATAATCGTTCCTTCTTTGCCTCAACAAGCTGTTTCCTATTGCATAGGTAGTCTTTAATCCAACGAAGCACTTTGCGATTTGGTAATAATTTAGTTAGCTTTACAAGTGGTTTGGGGTGTGACACACGGTCGAAGGCCTTCGAAAAATCTAAAAATATTACATCCGTTTGCCCCCTTTTGTTAATAATTTCCGAAAAGTAATGAACAGTTTCCGCAAGTTGCGTAGTCGTAGAGAGCTTCCGCCTGAAACCATGTTGTTCGGAACAAATAACACTGTTTGTTTCGGGAAAAAAAGAAATATGATTATGTACTATATGCTCAAGCAGTTTGTTGACCGTGCAGAGCAGAGAAATCGGTCTATAATTAGTAGTGTCGTCGGTGGTCCCCGATTTGTGGATGGGAATGACTCTTGCGCATTTCCAATCATCTGGCACTGAGCCTTCTCGTAGCGATTTTTCGAATAAACAGTATAAGTATTTAGAACACCATTCCGCGTATCTCATTAAAAATTCATTCGGTATATCGTCGGGACCAGAACTTGTTTTAGTATCTAGACTGAGCAGAGAAGCGAACACTCCTTCCTCTGAGACGGCAATATCAGGTAGTGACTGTGCAAACTGGAAATCTGGCGAGCTCGGTTCGACAACGTTGTCTTGCGAAAACACACTGGAAAAGTACTGGTTAAAGGTGGTCGACATTTCTTTGCCCGCAGTTACGTCTACTCCGTCAACAATTATTTTATCTAGCTGTTCCTTCTTGGGAGAAATGTATCGCCAGAATTTCCTTGGGTCTGTTATTAAGAAACGAGGTAGTGAGACGTTAAAAAAGTTATACTTGGATTTGCGTATAGAATTGTTTAACACCTGCTTTTGCTCCCTCATCTTGACAGCATACTCTCCAAGTAGAAGATTGTGTTTATTTTTGCGCAGTCTATGAATTCTGTGTTTTAAGTAAATAATATTACGCGTTAACCATGGTTTGTTATGATTTTTGGAACGGAGAGTTCTTTTAGGCACATAAAGATTTAAACACCCATGAACCAGGTTTTTGATATACAACCAAATTTCGTTAACATTATTTTCTGGCGAAGAGTACAGACTAAGAAAAACGTCATGTTTAAGTTCAAATTGGTCAATAATACTTTCGTCGGGCGCGTTCTTAATATCGTACACCCTGCGTGTGCTCCTACGAGCAGGACTAGCACAACCTGCACAAGAGGGATTATATTCAAAAACAACAATGCGATGATCTGAGATACCTTCCGAGACCTCACATGAAAAGGTGCGCTTCACTACATCACTTGAGACAAACACAAGATCAAGAGTATTTGACGATGAACCTTGAATACGTGTGGCTGAAGTGACGGTTTGATACAAGTTTAGATTGAATGACATTTCAGTTAGCAAGACAGAATCAGTACAGTTGTGTTTCAAAGGAGAAAGATTTTCCCAGCTAATATTAGGAAGGTTAAAGTGACCTGCAATAATAACGTGCTTATTTTGTTTTACAATGGGCGTGAGGTGTGAGTATAAATTTTCTAAAAACGACAAGTCAGCATTAGGGGGTCGATAAACACCGCCAACAATAATGGGAGGTGAAAAAAAGTTTATTCTAGCCCAACAAGACTCGGTTCCATCAACATCATTCATAACCGTAAAGTTCAGCGTATCTTTTAACATTATTGCGACCCCTCCACCTCGAGAGCACCGGTCTTTTCGAATGATTTTAAATCCACTGGGAACAATTTCAGAGTCACTGATAGAGCTATGGAGCCATGTTTCATTGATGACCAGTACATCGGGGTCATGCTCAGCCAACAAAATGTCAAGATCGTCAAGCTTGTTCAAAAGGCTACGAGCATTTACGTTAATCAGCTTAAAACTATTTGGCCCTGCAAGTTGACGTCAAGGTTGGGAAGATGAGGAAGCTGCATGCAGCCTATCACGCTGAGCAGTATCACAGTTCCCAACATAGGCGTCACCGTTGATAAAGAGCTTATCATAGACGAGTTTAACCTTTTGTTTGTTAGCTCTCTCGGCTTGGGAGCTTTCCCATAAGTTACGACGCAATGTTTGTACACGAACAGAGTAATCTTCGCAAATAGCGATATTAGTTCCTTTCAGCTTCGTAACGTTTTTCAAGAGGGCAATCTTTTCATTGTAGTCAAAAAACCGCACTATAACTGGTCGCACTTTGTTTCTTTCATTTTTCCCTAGCCTATGTATGCGTACGATGGAAGTTACTGTGACGCCTAGCATGCTTTCGAAGATGTTCACACTTACATACTCTTTTAAACCGTAAAAGCTCTCTTGAGCTACTTCAGGAATACCATAAATTATTAGGTTGTTGCGTCGTGATCTGTTTTCAAGATCGTCCAGTTTCAGTTCAATATGCGATACGGAAGATGTTAGACCTGCTATTTTCTCCTCGCAATCTTGTATCTTCCTAACTTCCATGCTCAGGTTTTCAATCGTCCGTTCGATAGAATCTAAGCGATTATCAAGTTTTGCAAGTGCTTGATTGAATGACGATTTCCACGTTTTGATGTCCGCTACGTCTTGAGCCATCTTGTTTTGGCTCACGAGAATCTGCGCAAGCAATTCCTCAGTTGTAGGCCCAGGGTTCAGTTCTACGTCGCCAGACAAGGCCAACTTGATTAGGGAGTTGATGATAATATTTTTTTAACTACAAACAATTTTGAGAGGAGGTAAACATTAGTAATATTATAACAAACTAACTTGCACGATCGCTATCAGTACAAGTCCGTAAGGCGGACGATACCGCCTTTGTTAAAATTTCAGATGAGAGTGGTCTTGATCAGATCTGCTAGCTGAGACCTACTTTCATTAAAACTTCGCTATTCAATTTGTTTTCCCGTTATGGCTAGAAATCTTAAAATGGTGACAGTAGAAGTCTTAAACAGATATCTAATAACGGTGACTAGTTAATCATAGACCTTATTTTACTAAAATGCGCTATCCGCTAGCTTAAAGGCGAAGATCTCGTGTTGCTCTTTGAGACAATAAATATTATTGTTCATATGGTCATGGTGACCAAATTGTGGTAAAGAGACGACGATGCTTCCTTTTTCCTACCGGTTTAGAGCAATTTTGTATTAAATAGGGGTTACGGCCATGAGGACGGTGTGTCACTGCAACTAGTGTTTCGACTTTGAGTTGCTTAGCAATTATTCTACTAGAACGCCGGACTACCAGGCACTTTGTATAAAGATAAATTGTGATGTCTACTCAGTTTTGTATTGCCCACCTACTGGAAACGTTGCTACCTTAATGAGCTTCTTAAAATTTTTGTTAATTGGTCAGTAAATATGTCAATTGTTTCTAGGTGGCGATTTCAATATAAACCTGCTAGAAGACTCTCGACCCAAAGAAGAATTAATTGTTTTGCTGACGTCTATCAGTTTCTGTAATCTTATTGACACCCAACACGCTTTACACGCCCAAATCAACGTTGATTTATTTTTGTAACCAACCATGTCGAGCAAAATATCACTGCGGGTGCTCTTAGTTGTGGGTTTTGTAATCTTCTTTCTATATTCATGTTTGTTGTTCAAAATATCTCACTTAAAAAAAAAAACGTAAAACCTCCTTTAATATTACATGGCATACGTTATTAAACATTGAGAACAGCCAAAGAAAATACTGTTCTTATTGATTGGAGTTATGGGCTATGGTCTGCCAGTGTTAACGAGTACTATGACGTTTTTCTAAACGAGCTAGAAAGTGCCTATTGCTCAGCTATTACAAAGGCGGGGATAGCATTGATTTGTTTAAAAATCGTCTCATTTCTAAGCTTTATATTCTTCCATAGCCGGCTAAAAAAGCACGCGTTCTCGACCCTTCAAGTTTCAGAAAAAAGACTCCTAGTTGATGGCATCTCACTTCGATTTTAGGGAACATAGATCCACAGAGACAGCTTTAGTAGCACAGAAAGAGATCATATTAGAACATTCTCAGAATACACTTTTAACCTTGGGGACATGCCTTGATTGCCGCAAAGCGCATGATCGAATAAACCACCGGAGTCGTCTTGCCAATTTAAAATTCCATGGGATACTTGGCATTACATTATCCCATCTTCTGTCCCATCTAAAACATCGCCACCAGTACGTTCACATTGGGCACTCGTCATCCGACATGCAGCGTATTTACTCTGGTGTCCCTCAGGGAAACAAATTAGGTCTCATATGTTGTTTATTATTTACGTCAACTATATTACAAACCTTGAAACTTCCGCCAAATTGAATATTTATGCCGATTATACCAGAATATCTTTTCTGATTCAAGTAAAGTTATACTTACTTCCAGAGAAAAATATTTGTACCAAGTTAAATAACTGGGTTGTCATTAAGTCTCTGGTTCTAGACACCTTCAAAACGAAAGCCTTTATATTTAATTGCCCAGGATCACGGGTCGCATTGTCCGGTGATTTGTATTTTTGCGGGCCAAATATAGTACAATGTGTAGACAGCGTCAAGACCTTCGATGTTCTGTTCGCCAAACGCAAGTCGTGGAATATTCATGATTCTTACATACATAAAAAATACTTTGTAATGTATGACGAAAACAATCCCTGGTGTAGGGGAACAAGGGGGACAAATAAAAAACACAAATCTCCAAACACAGCTAGGTGACTGGTACGTGACCGAAAAAAAATCCGCCTGGTCCTGGTACCGAACTAGGGACCTGGTTCGATACCAGGACCAGGCGAATTTTTTCGGTCGCGCACCAGTCACCTAGCTGTGTTTGGAGATTTGTGTTTTTTATTTGTCCCCCTTGTTCCCCTTCTCTATGAATTATTTTCGTCATTCTTGTCAAGCTGGCTTGCACCTTTGCATTTAATTGCATTATTTTTGTAAAGTACTACGAAAAATAAACCCGTATAGGCAACTATTTTGTTGTAACTAATTGAAGACATTATATAATTTCCCTTTTCATTAATTTATCTGTTGCAGCAACACGGTTTGGGAGACAACTATAAAAATAATCTTTGACAGGTTGAGGTTAATCCACACAAAACCACTGAGGATATTTGAAAAAGTTTTACGCGATTGTATTTCTTTTCTCTTATTAATAAAGCATAAAATACTTGACATCTCATATGCATTCTAATAGATTATCTGCCACAATTCAACGTGCCGTTAGATAAATTATTAGAATAATTTTAGACCTCGCCAAACTTGGAAATATTTTATCATCATATCCGTCACGTCATTGGCGAAAATGCTTGTTTTATGTTTGTTATATTTATTTTCTCCAGTGTGTTGAAATGCAAATTATTTTATATGACATGGTAAATAAAATACTTTCATTGTGTTTTTCGTTCGTGTTTTCATGTCAGTGCCGCCCTGCGCCGTGTTTAAGGGGACAGAAACCCGTACACCTGCAAACTTGCAGCTTTTTTGTTTGGCCCCCTCTTCATATGTGTGTTAAAACGCTGACAAAAAAAAAAACTGAATTTCATTTTGATTTTTATCATTCATTATCGGAATGAAAAGTTCCATCTGGCGTCCCACAGAAATAGGGTGACCAGACCTCCCATTTTGGCCGGAACAGTCCCGTTTTGGAGGCCCGCCTCTGCCGTCCCGTCTCTTTGTCCCAATAAAGAATCATGTCCAGTTTTTGCAGGAGTGCATAGTCTCGAAATTGGCACCACGCGAGTTGAAGCAAACCAAAGCTATACCTACTCGTTCCGGGTATATTTAAAAAAAATAACCGTTGGTATATGAGTTAAGCTATAAACACGAGCACGTGCAACTCGACCGGAAATGGCTATACGCAGGACGCGAAACTTGGTGGTTCTCGTGTAAAACGAATGGTTACGAAGAGCTTCAGTTCGCAATACAAAAAAAAGAGAAAAAGGTAGAGTAGCTTATTGTCAAGGTGCCTGCTTCATACGCAGCGGACACAGGTTCGATCCACAATGTGTGCTTACTTTTCTTTTTTTTCTCGACCATTTTGTTGAGCATTCGGCGCTATTTCCAATTTTTTTACAGTTAACATTGAAACAAAAATGTCGTCGACGAACTTTCCCTGAACTAAAAAGTATGAGACGCCCTTTACGCGGCTTGGGTTAGCTTGGGTTGCTGGTTGTACGGTGGGGCCAAGTGGGTGAATAGTTTTATATGAGTAGCCGCATAGTGTCGCCGAGAAGCGGCGTGAGCGCAGGCGGGCGATGTTTCCCCAGAAAGCAAAAATGTAGTGCAATATGGTGACGTTTTTAAATAACAGCAGTTATTACATTAAACGTTTCCTCCCAATCTCAATCTCGAGTAGAACCCCCCCCCCCCCCCCCCGCCCCGGGCTGGGATGTCCCATCTTCTACCTTGAGGAATATGGTCACCCTACACAGAGATCAGTACTGGCATCTACTTAGGATTGACATACATGAATGACGTAGTTAAAGCGTTCATGTAAAATGCATCTCTTTGCTAACATTCCACATTGTATTCACAAATTATCATTCGAGAGGCTTAAATCATCATTAATAATACACGGCATGTAATCGGGAATTTGTGACACGATTGGCAGATGGCATAATATATATTGAAATATTTATAACTATAATTAACAAATAAATACCCTAATGATTTTGTAACTAAGTAAATATTATCCCCCTTGTCATAGTGAAAGTGTATAAATATAGTGGCCTACATATAAGTAATATCCTTGAATGAGACCAGCACATCAATATGTATTCAATAAAGCACTGAATAAATTCCGTTAGCTAAAAAGTGTCTTCAAATTTGAATCCAGTCAAAATAAAACAAAATCATATAAGAGACTAGTCCGTCATATTCTCGAATGTGCCAACCTCGTATGGTTTTCCCTATGCTGGTTCAGGTATTAATGGATTTGAAATAATAATAAGAATGGCAGCTAGGCCGCTATGTAAAAAAAAATACAAGGCGTGACTACACCACTCAACTCTGCTGAGATTTGGAACTTTTATCGGTAGAGAAAGGAACCAAAATCGCAAGGCTCAAATTTTATATGGATTATGAAACAACTTCAGTATTCCCCAGTAAAATTACTTAACACTAAATATACTGGTGTCAGCTTAAGTTCCCACCCAGTCGACGCTACAAGGTAATGGGTCTAATCAAGCGGCGTCAAGAGAGCAAGTCACTAGACCTTTCCTGTTTATGATTTATGCTGCGATAATAGGACACCCACAGAAACATGGCGAACACCATGATTGTGCGCTTTTGACACTGTAATTGCTCAAATCAGCTTGTATCGTCGGCCACGTCTGGATTTAAGGTGAACGAAGCATAGTAACCGATTGCCAAGGTATAAGCACGGCAAATGTTTTGATGAGAACCACCCACAATAGTTTCTTTTAAATTCTCGTTCTTCTCGCGACCCATTAACGAATCGAACATTTTGTCGTAAAATATCGTACGTTCCACTAGCCAAGAATAAGATTTTGTGTCAACATAAAACTACACCTGCCGATATCGACTAACACATAACTTTTATCAACTGCGTGTAGTCGATCCTTCGACCTTCGGTAATGTGTTAATTTTGTACTAGCCTATAAGAAACAAAAATATAATTTGAAATATTGTAAATAGATATAATAAAAATACAAACTCTTCTGCGAGCTGGAGATGACTTACCTTATTCAAGCAAAACTCAAGTTCAGAAAGCGTGCAGAATGTGTGAATGCCAACCTGTAGAACAGAACAGACGTGACCCAGGATCTAATGCTGTGCACGGAGTCAGTGCACAAGGCATGTGCAGCCAAATAACTGATTCGTATTTACCATAACAAGTCCTGCCTTGGAGGCCGCATAAAGAAGCTGTGCACTTTCGTAAACTCTTGGAGAAAGTATGGCAATCCTGGAGCCCACCGGAAGTTTGAGGGACACCAGGCTTGCAGCAAGTTGATCTACCTATAAGAAAATAAAAGCGACACAGTCACCAAGCCAATTTCGTCGTCGTTCCGGATGTCAACATTATTTTGTTTTAAATTATTTTTTTTTGGTGGAGTGTTTTGTAGAGTTAGGAGAATGGGCAGTACATGCAAATAATGTAAATATACCAGTATAAAGAATTAAAACAGAATAGATGCATAAAACAGCATGATATATCCCTCAGTGTACAATTTTAGGAATTACTGGTCACTTTGAATTAATTGAGACACAAGCAGTTGTACAGTCATGGTCTTAAGAAATACGAAAAAAATAAAAAAAACAGAGTGGCGACCGAATGTCACCCCGGGTGGCACATAGAGGCGGAGGATGGCAATATTTAAAAAAAAAAACAGTTATTTTTTACTATTAATTTTTGCGGCAAATTATTTTTAATTCACAGCCAACGGCGCTGCTTTTATGCTGTGTTTCTGGGTGGCCGGCATGGAGAATGATGTCGCTCATGCATAAAATTTATTGCCACCGCATGCACACCAGCTGAATATTTTGTTGATTCGTGCCCAATAGTCATTCGATTGAAACCGTTTCTATTCCGTTTACAAGGACCGTCGTTATTTAATAATATCGATTCGCACTGTGCTTTGTGATCTACCAATGCCTCAATAGGTTGCCCTAAAAGACGGCGAGCAAGATCACTTTGCACTAAAGATGACAATGCTGTATTCTGCGTCGTGTCGTTTCCACCCTATCACTGACATACCTCTCATTATAAAGAGGAGCAATTAAGGGTGCACCTAATATCAAAATGGCGAGTATCTTGCAACCTGTAACCTAGAGGAAAGATATTATCCCGGAGGGAAAAACCGATAATAATCACACCGGAGAGTACCAGCAAGTTCCGCCAGAAGGTTCTGCAAGATCAGGGGGGCACGCGCTCCAGTGTTCGCATTTAGTTTGACTAAAGACACAAAGAGAACATCTGTAAATCATACTGAGAAAGTTAATTGAGTCCCAGTTAGATACTGGCTTCAAATAGGAAAGATGGTGCCGATATCATTTCGATCCCGTAGATATCTGTGAAATTTGGTTAGGTCGCTCGGACGCAATCCTGCCATTCCACACCGGCCGCCGGTTTTCGTTGTGTCACTTGAGTGTTTTTTTGTGAATCGGCTAAGCTGCAGAGGTATTCCGGTGTCCTAAAAAAACTCGAAACCGTGAAAAGTGAAAAAAAAAGAGGAAGAAAACCGCCATTTCCTATACTTTTAGCCTGCAAAAAAAAAAAAGAAAACGATGTTCTGCCTTTTTACATTTTAATGCGTGATTGTGTGGCTGTGAGAGATCGCGACGGCCCCATCGGCAATGGAGAGGGATAAAGCGAAAAACGTGACACCTCTCCGCAGGACAAACTCCATTTAACAAAAAGTTGTCACGTTACTCGCTCTCACGCGCTAAATCTCGCTGGGGTCATTGCTTTCGTCGTTTTCCAAGTTATGATACAGAGTAGAGGGTGACGTAGTTCCGTTTTCCGAGATGCGTTCGTCACTGCCCTGATTTTTCGTCTTCAACGAAATACGGTCATGTCACCGTATTTAAACTTCAAAACAAAGCTGACATTGTGCTCTTAAAATGTGGCTCTTCAAAATAGGGGCTCGATATAAAATACTTCGCGCTAAACAACTCCTTTTCCTCGAGTGAACGTTTACTGCACCAAGCCACCGGATAACATGGGACTAGCAACGCTTTTTTGTAATTACCGATTTCTTCGTCGAAGTCAAAACAATTATTGTGCAGTGTTTGGTGGGCACATTTGAACATAGAACTCCTAACAGGCGACAGCGAGACGTCCGTTGAATGTGACCAAACTTCATTCTCTACTTCGTGATTGCGCTGTTGCGTGCTGCCTGCGTCGGATCACGCATCTATCACGGACAGCATCAAATTTATTTTATTGTTTTCCTTGTTAGAATTCTGCAAACTTGCTTGTTCACTCGTCCTGCTTCCCTCTTACTATTTAAGGTGCTTTGTGTTTGATTTATAAGTATTGCTCAGCGTGATCACGGCGTAATTATAAGTTATAGTCTTCCTTTTAACAATCTATCAAAGATAGTCTGTGTGTAATTATAGTGGGGTAATAAACTTCTGAGGGCGATCGAACACAATTCCCTTCTGTCTGCTATTGAAATAAAACACTTTATCACAACGCAGGTAGCCTGAGATACAGTTCTTAAAATTGATTATGGCAAATAAATTGCCGCGATAAATCTGTCGCCTAATGGACCAATACTTGCAATGGTATTCTTCAAATTGAATTTTTGGTATGGCTATTCTTTGCCATGCGTGTTTAGAAGCCACGTTGTGCCGCAGTATTGTCGCCTAGTTAAGGGTTGGTGGATTTGTAGATTTAGTTTTACTTTTTTTTTGGGCCCCTCCGCTGGTTCCCCAAGTGGACGGCCGCTGTATCGCGACGTAGTGCCTGCGAAGCTTCGTTTTTATATGTTTACATTGTTTTACGGCTCCTGAAATTCGTCGGCCGACGCCTCCAGGCCGCTCGGAAACCTGTTTCCCTCAGCACGTGCTTTTTGGAAGGCCCACTTAGGTGCCACACCCCGAACCCCTCTTAAGTGGCGAGGGTCCTCTCTTTGTTTGATTGTTTGTTTGAGCGAAGCGCCCGAGTTGTGTCTTCGGAATCCTCGGAAGAGTTTTGAGGGGAAATCCTCTGGTGCTCCTCACAGAGTTTGTCGGCAAGAGACGCCGAGAAGTAATTGCTCTTCAGTGTGGGGTTGTGTATGCGTGTTTAATTTAAGCGAGTTGTTCAATTGCCAAGGCCATATAAGTGCAGGTGTATGTTTGGAATGTAGACGTGTACTTGGCGTTGCCGTCTCGCCCTCTGATTGGTGTGCAATAAACTCTATCTGATTAGTTGCCCGGCTTACTTCAGAACGCTGCAAAACCCAATATGAGCAGCTGCCAGGGGCCCGAAAACTGGTTCGTGCCCGGATACCATGACGTGAGTAGCCCCATGCCCCTTGAGGCCGACCTCCACGTCCTGCCCCCTTCGGCTGTGGAGCCTTCCACCCGGTAGCTCGCAAACTTGGGACCCCTTAAGCTTTGGAGGAGTTTGCCTCCGCCACCTTTGCATGGAACCTCGTTTGACAAGTTTGCCTGTCATCGGGGCACCAGCTGAAGGCGCGGTAGAGAAGAACGGCAGGGGAAGTCACCAGATATAGGAAGGAGCATTTCTGCACCACCGTTTACTGACGAATTGTCCGTATATGTTGCGAAAGAGTAATTTGTTAATATTCCTTAAACAAACAGTTGATTGTAAAAATTAGCGTCTTTATCACCGGCGATGAGCCTATTTTCTTCTCGACAGTATTCTGAATGTTCTGAGAACATTGTGGTGCAGATTTCCTGCTGCAAACAGGGAATAATTATATGCATATCAATTCAATTTACAAAAGCTTGTGGTTTTATATGTATCATCTTTCTTTTTTTCGCGGAAGCAGCTCTACTTTATGTTTATACTATTCAGTTTAATTCGAAAGGAAGTGCGATTTTAATAACTCTTCGCGAGATAGCCTGACCCGCAGAACGGAAGAAACCACGGTAACAAAACAGAGCAGACACATGTTTGCGACGTGCGGCCGATACGTGCAGTATTCTCGCACGATGACACGCCAATACCCTGGTGACAGTCTAACCCGTAGAGCACTCGCACGACATCCTGCCGATACAATGCCGATGACGAAACGACGGCCTCACAATACCTTTCGGATTTCAGCCAGTGGTGCAAAACTGGACATTCTGCTGATATTGGGACAGAATTTCGGCCGGTAGTGGCTCGACATTGGTCAAGCATCGCAGTGCTGTTTGGGAAATCATGTGTAGCCATTTATCCTAACAATGTCCTTCTGTAGTGAATTCCAATATAAATTGTTCCTAGAATAAACGAATATTTGAACGACTCAAACCTGACTATATTGCTCTGTTTCTGAGATGGGTAAGGTGAAAAGCGGCAGACGCAAATATACCTAGTTTTGTCTTAGTTAAATATATCCTAGGATTAATTGAACTAATATTCAACTTACTGATACCGTGCCAATGTACCAAAGGCAGGAGGCAAGAGCTCGCCTAGAGTTCTAAAAGAAATACGGTACGACGATACACGTTGTAAATAAAAGGCTAGCATTCATTTGAAGGATTTCTATTAAAATATTAGCGGACACCGTAAAGGGGTCTCATATTATGCCTGCATATTCAAGAACTGACCTGAGAAACGTTTTATAAGATGCCAATTAAATATGATGTTCAATTTACTTTCCTTCTGTTCAACACGACACGTAAAAAAAGAATTGATGTGTTAATGTCATCGTAGAACGTTTGTGCTGATTGATGTCTACGAAGTATTTATTTGAGCAACCGTGAAAGGTGATGACTGTACAAGCTGAAGTTAAAAAAATAATAAGTTGTATTTTTCGCGTTATCTGCATTTATACACATTTATTGCTTTTGAAAGACATTTGCCACTCCTCGTGCCACTTAGCAAAGTTTATTTATGCTGACACTAATATAGGCTTGACTCGATGGTGATCTGATTTTCGTAAACATAATTTTATCATTGACAAAGAAACGTAAGTTAACTGGAATGTGAAGCACTATATAATTTTCGAACTTTGAAAACACTGGGGCGAGAGCACAAACGCCTGCAAAGCTCCCATGGAATCGGCAGACCACGATGATTTAGAGCTGCTCAGCAAAATGTTGCCTGATACATAGTTAATCCTGAAGCAATAATACTATCTTATCGTGTGTTACGATTGAAAACAAAGTTTGATTATTAGGCACACAATAATTTCTCATGTGCTACTTTAAGAAATGGCTTGGCGATCCTCAATCGAAAAGATAATGAGAAATTTTTGAGTGTCCATCAAAATTTCTGCATGGTCATCAGACCTTTTTTTATGGCCCATCACACCTTCTTGATGGACCGTCAAACCTTCTTGACTGAGGATCATGCGTTCTTGATGGTTCAACATACCTTCTTGATGGCCCAACCTACCTTCTTAAAGGCCCATCAGACTTCTTTGATGGTTCGGCAGGCTTACTTTGTGGTGTCTGATGAACAACTAAACTTTTGTTTCTGAGCGCAGCTCTTAGGCGCCCGTTTCCGGCTTGAGCGGCGTCGGCGTCGCCGTCGGCGTAGCCGCGCGGTGCATGCTGGGACATGCACCGCGCGAGCCCCCCTCTCGAGGTCACGTGACCTCCCCCTTTGAGGTCACGTGACCCCCCAGGTCACGTACCCACCCCCCCCCCCCCCCCCGAGGTCACGTGACCCCCCCAGAGGAGATTGAAGGATGAGGGGAAGAGGAGAAGGAGGAGGATGAGGAGGGGTATACCCTCCCCTGAGTACCCTTCCCTCCTCCTCAAGAGCTGCGCTCCAATTCGGCGTTACAGGGAGTTGTAAACGGCTTTCATTTTTTATTGTGGCTAACAGACCCTTGAAGGCCTCTGTTTCTAGCTCACAAACTGTCGAAACATATCTTGTGGTGACTGACGGATCATTGAAAAAATTTTATGTTGCCCTTGTGATACCATCACCGACAGATTTCCAAAACATCAAAAGGCTCATTGTGCTTCTCATGACATATTTCGGTGGTGGGAAGAACCTGACTATCTTCGGGAGGTTTCAGCAGTGTCCAGGGGAGGTGCCAAGGATCTCACGTCGTCGCGAATGCATGAATTACATTAGGTGTGAAAAGATGCCAGCGGCGTAACTCGAGAACAGAGCCTCCAATCTGCAATAATCCGCCTTAAAAATTGTCCCATAGTACTCAAAAGGTTACAAAGATACCTTCTTACAGACTATGTAGGTTTTTAGCAAACACAATTTTGATTTAAATTGTGTTTTAATCGGTTGGTGAAACAATTTGTTTATCCGCTTTCTATGTCAAGTAGGTCATGTTTATAATCTAGGTGGCAGAGAATGTGCCAAAAAAACTCACCTTGATTTATAAAATTTCATTCACTAGGCGGACGTGCACTGTGAACTAAATTTCTGCGGAGAAAACCTTTACAAAGCCGGTAATGCGGTAAGACGAGATTTACCGAATTCTCGGCCCCACGAGGCTTATTGTAGAGCACGCTGTCGCACGACGCCGTCATCCACAGCATGGACGTGGGAAGAGAGTGTAGATAGCCACACAACGGACACCGCCCGATTCATGTTTGGGAGTCTCGAATGTAGTGAGTGCATTGTGCGCACTTCCTCTTCGGTTTCGTTTTTGCAGTTTTGTAATTCAACGTTCAATCATTCATATCTAGAACTAATATTATTCCATTGCCAAAATTCATGCTTTGCTTTCAGATTTATATAGAGAGTACGGAAGGTATTCTTAAGCTTCGTATATTACTTTTTGAAATATTAATAGGCACGCAATAAACTTTATATTTGTCTGTAATTTAACATTTGTCTTCTGCCTGTACATATGTGTGATAATAAATGCATAGCGACCATTATACCAACGGACCATCAAAAATTTAGGCCATCAGATATCCCAAAATACGAGAGACCATCAGACCATCACACTATAGAATCAATTCATCAAATCATCACACTATAGAATCAACTCATTACACCATCAAACCTTCAGACCAGCAAACCATCAGACCATTAATTTTAATGTTCCAAAATACGACAGACCTCAGAAATATTTATGATCCTTTTCTATAGTAGAAAACTAACACTAAATCTTCTGCATGATGACTGTTTTAAAGTGTTCGCGAAAATTCATGACGTTCGGGGTTGAATTGAGTGGATCCTGTATTATGTTTATTTCTTTTTCTTTAATCGAACGTATCACTTCTGCACTGTAATGCAAAGGGTATAGCAATACATCGCGTAAAAGAGCCTTTTTTAAATGCGTAAGAAATACATTAAAGGATATATTTTTTAACCTAGAAGGCAAGACTGCCCCTTAAAGCAGAAACCAAAATATAATCGCTAACAGAGTATAGTCGTTATGCTAGAAATATCTACGCCTGGTATCTTTAACAAGGAAAAAAAGACGCTAAGCATGATTACAAACTTCTGACATAGAATACTCAAGCCTTGATTGCACCTGTCGGGGTTCCAAAATGAACCGACTTGCTTCAATACCTGCCAGTCCATTATGCACAGTGTGTAATCTTAAAGGGACACGGACGGGTCAAAATATTGTTTTATTATCCGAAAAAGTTAAAAACGGTGCCTGGACATTACCGTCAAAATTCGAATCTTGAAAACTCAGTATTTGTGAAGTAAAAAAACTATTTCTAAAGCAGAATTTGAAGTTCGCGCGCGGTCCGCGTCAGGGCACAAAGATTGAGTCGTCCTGCAACTCTAGTTCTTCTCCTGTTTCCGAAGCGCCCCGACCGAAGTGTCGTGTTCGCCCGCGTCCCGCGATCAACAGCGCTCTCCGTACTTGCTGCCTATTGCTGTGAGCAGACGACACTTCACCTTCGAGTTAGAATTTCTTTTCGTGCCATTTCAGCGATCTCAAAGTCTTTGAAATGGTGCAAGGTCGAAGAGAACGCGGAGTGGACATTTGTGAGCGACGTGAGGGGCCAGGTTGCGCCATTTCTGCCTGAAAGGCTGCCCCGACGGAGTCACGACCGGAATTGACATTGGCAGCGGCGGCAGCCCGATCAAGCACATCGCCTAAACTATCGCCCGTACTGTTTACATATCTTGCAGCTTCATACAAGCAAGGATCACCAAGCCATAACAGCGTGACGACACGACCTCGTGCTTTAGCTGCAAAACGTCCCATCACTACCACGTGCCTTGGCTTCGAAACGTCTCCAGCAATTGCAACGACACCTACCATCCACGTACATCTACAAAAGAAGACCCGCAGTCTTCGTGACCACATTGGCAGCGGCGGCAGCCCGATCAAGGACATCGCCTAAACTATCGCCCGTACTGTTTACAGGTTGGTCATTCCTTCTTGAAGCCGGCTGTTGTTTCGAACTTTCCCGCTGTCAATGCTGCCATACTCTGTCTTTCATGTCTAGCGATGATGACGTGTCTTTCGCGCTCTGTAACGATGTACTCCCTGATGATGGCTGCATTATGTCTTGCACCGAATGCAAATGCCAATATCACCTGGGGGATTGCTCGGGCATATCTGTTAAGGTTTGTAAGTCTAAGAACGACTGCTTTAAGGGGCATGGAACTGCCGCGACTGCAAAAAGCAGGGCAGTCAAAAAGGGAAACCAAAAAGGAGTATGACATTGCAGTCATCCTCGTTCGCATAAACGAAAAACTGGCCAGCCTCATGGCACTTAAAGAAACAGTGGAGGGCATCGAAAATCCCAACAGGTGACAGCGGCCCAATTTGATGATATTTTGAAACAAGTAAACCTACATGACAACAAAATAGCTGACCTACACAAACGGCTCTGAACATGTGGAACACCTAGAACGCAAACAAGATCTGCAGTCAACAGCTCACAACCTCGAATGGCGTAGCAGAAAAAACTCAACCTTGAGATTCACGGAATCGCACAAACTATGAATGAAGATCTGCTCTGCAAACTGAATGAGCTCGCGACCCGGCTAGAGATCCCACCCCTTAATGAAAGCGAAATAACCGATATACACAGACTCCCCTCAAGAGCAGACAGAGTTCCTGGCATTATAATTCGCTTCGCCAGACAAAGCAACAGGGAGCTATGGCTTGAACTGAAAAAAAAGCTGAGGGGTGTGAAACCCAATGTATGAATACAAGAAAACCTGACTAAGCGTAACCGGGAGCTGCTATCGGCAGCAAAAGAATGAAGAAAGACAGCAGAGTACAAGATCTCTGGCATATGAACGGAAGCGTACTTGTAAGAAAAACTGATGGCGAGCGGGCAGTTGTTATCCGTAGCCTAGATGACCTGATTAAGATTGCTTGAGTCCTTTCTTTTTTTACTTTGTACCTATCTTTTGTGAACACTATGTTAATAAATGGCTGATCGGTGTTTTATAGCTCCCCAAGAACTAAAATTCTATGTTGACCAAGAACGGTCCTTAAAATGTTTGCATCTGAACGCACAATCGGCAAGAGATAAGGCGCTAGATATTGAATTGCTACTCGACCAGTTTGGTTTTTTGTTTGACATTGTCATGCTTACTGAGACATGATATTCGGATAACGATAATGTACTTTGTTTGCCCGCCTATAACACCCACTTCCTAAATCGTACTTCTAGGCGTGGGGGGGGGGGGGTGGTTTTACTATCTAGGAGAGATATGAATTGCGAATTCCTAATCGACTATTGTGCTGTTACAAAAGATTACGAAGTATTGTGCGTACGCTGTAACCAATACCTATTTGTAGTGTGTTACCGCCCACCTGATGGCAATGTTCCGACATTTTTTTTTTTTATTTCTTGATTGTTTTCTCATGTTTATAAATGTCCCCAACGACAATGCTATTTGCGGCGGTGATTTCAATATTGACATGCTTGTAGACACTGTTATGAAAAGAGAAATGCTCACGATAATTAATTTTAATGGTTGCATTAATGCATTTTCAACACCAACAGGAATAACACTGCTTTCTGAAACAGCCATTTATCTGTTCATAACCAACTGTCATACTTATAAGTTTCACAGTGGTGTCATAAGCTATGACTTAACCCAGGCAGCACACTTGCTTGGGCGAGCTGGAGCCAGGATTGGGCCTTGGCCGTAGTAGACTGGACCGGGACCGCCCAGGGAATTCGGTGAACTGCCAGCCTGGCATCTCACCGTATTTCCCGGGCACCGGTATGCCACGGAACTGCCAGGGAAGGGATTTCCTTGGCGTTCCTTGTATTTTGTTGGTCCGAGCCGACCAGGGTAGACAGGCGGCCGCCAACATTGAAGTCTTAGTAGCGCTTCAGTGTGTTCATTGGCCCCGCGATTCCATGTAACTGCCAGGGAACTGATTTCCTTGGCGTTCCTTGTATTGTCTTGGTCCGAGCCGACCAGGGTAGACAGGCGGCCGCCAACATTGAAGTCTTAGTGACGCTTCAGTATGTTCATTGGCCCCGCGATTCCATGTAACTGTCAGGGAACTGATTTCCTTGGCGTTCCTTGTATTGTCTTGGTCCGAGCCGACCAGGGTAGACAGGCGGCCGCCAACATTGAAGTCTTAGTGGCGCTTCAGTGTGTTCATTGGCCCCGCGATTCCATGTAACTGCCAGGGAACTGATTTCCTTGGCGTTCCTTGTATTGTCTTGGTCCGAGCCGACCAGGGTAGACAGGCGGCCGCCAACATTGAAGTCTTAGTGGCGCTTCAGTGTGTTCATTGGCCCCGCGATTCCATTTAACTGCCAGGGAACTGATTTCCTTGGCGTTCCTTGTATTGTCTTGGTCCGAGCCGACCAGGGTAGACAGGCGGCCGCCAACATTGAAGTCTTAGTGACGCTTCAGTATGTTCATTGGCCCCGCGATTCCATGTAACTGTCAGGGAACTGATTTCCTTGGCGTTCCTTGTATTGTCTTGGTCCGAGCCGACCAGGGTAGACAGGCGGCCGCCAACATTGAAGTCTTAGTGGCGCTTCAGTGTGTTCATTGGCCCCGCGATTCCATGTAACTGCCAGGGAACTGATTTCCTTGGCGTTCCTTGTATTGTCTTGGTCCGAGCCGACCAGGGTAGACAGGCGGCCGCCAACATTGAAGTCTTAGTGGCGCTTCAGTGTGTTCATTGGCCCCGCGATTCCATGTAACTGCCAGGGAACTGATTTCCTTGGCGTTCCTTGTATTGTCTTGGTCCGAGCCGACCAGGGTAGACAGGCGGCCGCCAACATTGAAGTCTTAGTGGCGCTTCAGTGTGTTCATTGGCCCCGCGATTTCATGTAACTGCCAGGAAAGTGATTTCCTTGGCGTTCCTTGTATTTTGTTGGTCCGAGCCGACCAGGGTAGACAGGCGGCCGCCAACATTGAAGTCTTAGTGGCGCTTCAGTGTGTTCATTGGCCCCGCGATTCCATGTAACTGCCAGGGAACTGATTTCCTTGGCGTTCCTTGTATTGTCTTGGTCCGAGCCGACCAGGGTAGACAGGCGGCTACCAATTCTACGGAACTGCCGGGGGGTGGTTTCGGGTGTCGTTTATTTTTGTAAGATTCAGCGCGCCAAGGAACGACGGACAATTACCGTCGCTCATTGTTTTTTGGCTGGAGCTTGCTTTCCATCGGACCCTGAAGTACTCGATACTGCCACTTTTACTTACATAAACTTAAAATGTGTTTTTACCTTGCGCTTAAATTCATTTAATTTAATTTCATTCATTATCACATAGCCCGTGACATAGCTTCGTCTACGAGTTCTGCGCCTAGACCTTTGGCCAGGACCCGTTTCCTCCTTTTCTTTTTAAGAATCTTGCGCTTGTCGGCGTGACGCGATCGTCGGGCTTTATGGACACGGCCGGGCCGACAGTACATCGCAACCGCAAGTATGGTCCGCAAAACAGCACCATGTCTGATTTCACAAAAACGCCAAAAACAAGAAACTGTTGCACTGCATGCGTAAATTAATATAGACAATAGAACACACTTAATCAGTTTCCAGAGGCCGGTGTTTATTACAGAACGAAGTAACTAATCGCAAATCAGTCGGCTCTTCAAGAAAAATAACGTAAAAAAAGATGTTGCTCAACTAAATCTGCATACCTTGCAGCGGCGTTAAACACGCGTGTCCAATTATGCGTTCGCTCAGACCCCGCGTTTTTTTTTTCAGACTGAAAAGAATGACCGGGTGCTTGAGTCAAACTCACCGTTCACACTTTAAATAAATAACAAAAATCAGTTTCACATGCTACGTAATTGCAGCCTGGTGGTGCGTTTTATTCGCGAAAGCGAACTTGCCTCAGAAGCTTCAAGCAAAAAATGCTTTCTAAAACCGACATGTGCTATGCCTTTAGTTTTTCAAATGAAACGCGACACGCGAAACTTCGACACGAGAAAGGCTTAGATCTTGGCTGGTATTTCTAAGTTCAAGAAGAGGCAAGACTGCTCTCGCTGCACCTACGTCAAAACTTAGTGTCGCAGTATGAGAAACTGATTTTTAGTATTTATTTAAAGTGGGAACAATCCATCTGGCTCACCTGACACCGCCGACACACGTGGAATGCGGTCCGCACGAACCGCACCACAAAGTTACGAAAGCCTAGGCCACGCGTGGCGTAAAGCAAAAACGTTGTATGTGCAGGTGGCGCTAGTGATCAAGTACATAAAAAAGAAGTTTATTCCATGGAAAATCGGATTCACTGATCAGTTATCGCATTAAAGAGGTCATGAAACGCTTTTCCAACTTTTTCCTGTTTAGCTTTCCTCCTCAACTCATTTCGCACATTCCACCAAACAGTTCAAAAAGACGAAAAGAGGGGAGGGCCCTGTTTCTCGGAATCTGGTTTGTGTACCCGGACAGAGCTAAAGTGACTTTAGACAGAGCCATTCTCCCCCTAGAAGATTAGCTCGTCGCTCAAAATTCAGACAAAAGTTGCTTTTCCCAACCCGTTCACCCCGAAGCTGACAGTGCTGTGGAAGCTACGTGCTCGTTGGGCCAGCCACACTTGCCACGTGATCACGCTCCTTCGCGCATGCCCACGCGCAGAGAATGGGGTCAGGTGATGAGAGGGAGGCGGCTGATTGTTTCGGTGAGCGCGTAGCTTCCACCACATCGTCAGCTTAGGGCTGAAGGGAATAAGTGAGGTCCGGTTTCGTGTGATGTGCGTTTGGACCCGATGACGCGCTTTTGGGACCGCGGATGTAGCTTTTGGGACCGCGGATGTATCACAGTGAAAAGGCAGAGAGCTTACGAAGGGGAGGAGGTACGAAATAGTCCGCTGTGTTTTTAAATTTTCGCACTGAAAGTCAGGCTTTTGACTTTCTGCCTTTTTTTTTGGCCCACTGAACGATGTCCTATTAGTAAAATCAAAATATAAAATGATTTATCCCAACCCAAAATACGTTTCACGAGCCCTTTAATGTCACTGATGCGTACAATGCAAGGAATCAAAACAAAATAAGGGATACCGCGAATGTAAATATGTATTTACATTTTTATTTGCATCTCAAAATTAAGCAAGCCGGATTTTAATCCGCGTTTTGATAGGTTCCACGTGGACTCATGCTTATCAGAATTTGTAAATACGAAATAGGCTTAGCTTAGGCAGTCAAAACATAGATCTACCCTGCCATCTATTACACAACAGAAAATATGTAGCAATCATTTCTTTGTTCTATGACTCTTTATTCTCTCTTTCACCATAAATGCGAGCGAAGGAGAGCTCGTGACGTGTCAACATCGATCTCGCATTGCTTTCGCTCGCACTGAGCGTGAAACGAAGTGTAGGACATGTAGGACACGTTTCGGCGGTTCACGCGTCGACGTGTTCAGAACTAATTTGTTCTACGTCGTCAAGGTCAGCATAACTTCTGCAGGGCTCCAATTTTGTCAAAGCTGGGGTGAGCACGTGCAAATTAGAGGCAACGCAAAGCCTCGTGGGCGTGCTCTTGTTCTTAGTTTTCCGAATGCGCTGATCGCGTGCGCTGAAAACAGCCTCTAGCTATGGCTCCAGAGAAAAATTGGCGTGTGTGTATGTTTATACAGCCTAGAATTTGGTCTGCCTCAACGGCCGACGAGTCTCCCAGCTGTAGATGACAAATTTAGCCAATGCAGTACAACCGATAGCGCGGGGTCTTTAACGTGCATCACGCAGTAATTATACACGACAGCGCGCCGGTAGGATGTTCATCCAGATCGAAACGGGCAGGGGTGCGGATTGAACCCAGGATCCCTGGGTTCTGTAGCGCGAGCTTTCGCTCCACGTGCTCCGAGCTGGTGTGCTCTGTACTCTGTTTCACCTCATGATGTACCGCAGGAAAGGCTACAAGCGCGAGCTCCTTGCTCTAGGGCAGATCTCGGCGGCACAAGCTCTCGTGCGTTAAGAGTAGCTCCCGAGTCCCAACGCCATGAGCTCGCGCTTCGAGCCTTGTCTGCGGTACAACATAAGGTGAAGCCGCCGATCCCGCTCCGGAGGGAAGCATGTCTTCTGTTTAGACACGCACAGCAAGTTAGCAACTGGATTACACCGCGGTATGCAGGCACGTAGCCAGGATTTTGTTCCGGGGGGGGGGGGGGGGGGCGGGCCCCATGCCCCCCCCCCCCCCCTGGCTACGTGCCTGGCTGTATGCACTGCGAGATGTAGCGATTCGGAAGGTCAACGAAAAAAAAAACAGTCATACTCGGTGACAGGTTAAAAGTAAACGTTAGGGAGGGGGTCGGCGCCTCTCGAACGTTCGCTCTGCAAGAGTGGAAAGAGATGCTTCATCTCAAAGCTGAAAGTCATGCTCAGCAAATCCCACGCGAAGCACAATATGCACGTTTCCTTCGATTTGTGTGTATGTTTATGAGACAAAAAACGCGGTGCCTCTTCTCTTATGCTCATTTAGCGACGCAGCCAGGAATATTTTCCAAGGGGGGGGGGGGGCGATTCTGAAAGCTTCACCCGCCTCCCCTCTACCTACATCACTGGTATACTGTCGGCTGTACGTGATCTTGAATTTCTCAAAACAACCTGTTTTACTGTGCCGCAAAACACGGCCTGCAATTCATACAAAAAAAAATTAAAAAATACGTATATTTTTTTAGCAAAAAAATAAAAACTTAGAACAAATATCCAGTGAATGATAGAGCAATTACGTGTCTTCACAAATAAGAAATCAAAATGAATTAAGATATTGAACACCGTATGTTTGAAGGACGAGATGGACATAAGTTGATCTAGATTTCAATCAGCAAACAAAGGTTATCAAGCAACGTATAACAGGAGAAGAAGCTGGGAAATTATGTCTGCTCGCCTTCGATTGCAGAGCACGACAACTGCAGTAATGTCCACAGTAATGACACCGGCCCCAGAAATATGAACTGCGAATGAGTGGGGTCGAAACCGAAACTATTAAGCGTATTTCAATCCTTGGCTGCCTTGCTTGGCTTCGTGCCAATCCAAAGCCACAAGCAGCTTCCGGATCCTTGTTCGCCGGAGAGGAGACAAAGGCCTGTTTCTCGGAGTGCGTCGGTCGATCCGAGTTTAGGTAAGTTTTGCCGATTTCATATTCATAATGCATGCTAGAAGAATATCCAGATATGCTAGATCATCTTCCGAACAACGTAGCTCACGTTGCCACCGTAGTTCGGATGATTTTTCACTTTTTTCGACGATTTGAGTCGAAAAAAGTGAAATTGTCTTAGCACTGACCGGCGGCGGCGGCACCGCTATCTTGAGAGTCCCGTGAATGCTCTGCGACACCGGAGCACTGCAGAGACGGTGATTAGATCGTTTCTAAAGTACGCCTTGCTATCAGTGAACTGTGGTCTGTTGTCAAACGCTTGGATGCGGATCTTAGAACAAACGCCATGGGTGTGTCTTCGGGAGGGCGACACTCGTGAAGAATTGGGTAGTTTTTACTTTGGCGTGTCGTCTTGTCCTTTCTCGCGCTAGCGGCAGCGTTGAGTTTTGCCCAGTATTTTGAAACTCCCGGTCTCCGTTTTCGCGCCGCATACAGCGGGATGGCGCGGTTCGAGTGGCGGTTTGACGCTGGCGTTTGGCGGAGTGATAGGACACGCTCCTAGCTGGGCGTCGCCGTTGTGCTCGTGTACGGCGTGTGCCTCGCGCTGGCCTGCGGTGCGTGGCGTTGGGTTTCAGGTGCGCGAGCCTCAGGGGCGCATCCAGAACTCCGTTTGAGGGGGGGGGGGCGGAAAATTTTTAAGGATACTATTATCCCATTCTTTCTTGTGCAAGGGGGCTCCACCCATGTCAAATTGCCCTCCGAGAAGGGGGGGAGGGAGGTGGGTCGACTTTGTTTTTGGGGGGGGGGTGTCGGCCCCCCCCCCCCCCCCCCAAACAAAGTCGACCCCCCTCCCTCCCCCCCTTTGGCCAGATACCCAGATAAAGTATCTAGAAATCTACACGAGGCGTTTGAGATAATAGCCGAAGGCACGAGTTGTACAAGTGACACATCCATAACCTTATCAGCAAAAGAATATGAATTTCTTGATAGAGGTCTACACCGGTTGTAGTCATGACTGACATTTTTCACGACAATGTAAGAGATCGTTTTTTCAACAAATGTTAGTTGCGAGTGCGCCAGTGTTTACGTCAACTTCTTGTCCCTGTCTATTTTTTCGGCGCCTGTCTATGATCATGAACCAACTGACTCAAATTGAAACATGAACGAATTTCATCAGTGCTGCTGCGTGTTGAGGTCATTAATACTTAACTCTTCTAGTGTTGAAAAATTATTGCGGGGGTGCGATATGCCTAAAGACTAACACGCACACTCCACGACGCAAAGTCGCATTCCATTTGGATCGCATTCAGTTATGGCTGGCCCTATGGGGTCGCTGGTACACCACAGCTGAAAACATGTGTAGCGAAAGATTGCGCTGCAGAACCCAGGGGTCCTGAGCTTGATCCCCACCCCTGCTCACTCACGCCAGTGAGCTCGCTAACCAATCGGTACACGGAAACAACTAGGAGTCCCGGTTCCCACTGTCCCACTTGTCGTACACGTGGCACTCCACTTGCTTGCTTGGTTTGTTTTAACATTTCTTGGTTGCCAAACTTCGTAAAAATCCCACACGTCAAACAAATGGGCGAGCTCACAGAGTGTACCAACAATACACCACACTGATGATGCCCAAAGATGCACATGATAAAGATGCCATCTTAATTTTGCAGGGAGCTAGAAAACCTAGGGTGAACTTAAACCAAGAAAACACAAAATAGCTAAAAAGGATATGCTATAGGTTTGGCACATCCTGGCTAATGTTATGCTAACATTTTAAAGTCAAAGCTAAACAGAACAATTTTACTTATTTTTTAATTGGTAATGTTCCACCCAAAAAATTATTATGGTTGAACTATATTCAACTATGCAGTGAAACGGTGTCCATTGGCTCTCTAGCTTTAGCTCCATTGCCACAGAACGTTGTCCCTCTCCTCTCCTGCTTTGCCGTTCTACTCGTTCTGTCCCCATGCTGTCTGCCAGTCGGGGAGATAAACGCCCATGGCAACAGCACGCTTGATGTCTCTTTCATATATTTTTTTAAGATAGGGGAACAGGCTTTAATATGTCCTCTGATGAGGGGTTGAGCACTTACTCTGACATGGGTGCATGCTCGGTGTTTTACGGTAGTTTTATGGTGTTGTGTGTTACTAGAATAAATTGGGCTTTAGTATAGTTACCACATATGTGTACAGGTAATTCATGCAGTTGTTAATGACTGTTAGTACCCAACTTAAACTTTTGCAAGGTGTCTATGAGCTGAAAAATTGGTAATCTTGAGGAATTTGGTGATTGGAAAAGTCTGAAGATTTCCACCCTAATCAGCATCGATCAGGGAAATTCAGCCTTCCTTTCTCTGAATGTCAGCAAAAGACACGTCTGGTGTGACACATGCACCTTTTTACTCAGCAACCTGGCCGGCCTGCCAACATAAATCTCGGCTGTAAACTAGAGTCTTGGTAGAATCCAGAGGTACAAAACTCATCTCGAAATGTATGAACAAGGCAAACTTCAATACTCTCAATGAACTGCTGCTGCTTATGGCAGATTTGTGGAATGGCTTCATAGTGCGAGAGCTTGTCTCTATAGTTACCCCAGTTGCTCCTGAATGGACATTCTAGGGGATCTTTTCCGCGTTGTGAACATCATGGCAGTTGAGGTAGTTTCTGCTGGGAGTATCCCTCAGCTTGACAGTCCATAGAAGCTTTGTCAGCCAGGATTTTGAATGTTGCGAGGACAATGAAGGTTGCGTTGGCTTCTATATTTTTTTGCCAGAAGTTGTACGACCAACCGCCAGGATTGCAACATCCGACAGCATGACATGCCGGCTCCTGTGGTGTCATTTAGTTTTGTCGCTTAGAGACCACTTTTGGTACATGGGTGGTATAGACCAACACGCGGCCCTGACGTCACGCAGCTGCGGGGGCGCTGTCGACGGCACTGCGCATGCGCAGACGCTTCGCTTCACGCGAATTCGGTTTCTGCGCACGCGCAGTGCCCACACCTGGTGTGGGCAAACGCGGGTTTGTTTGTAAACAGCGTGTCGGTCTTGAACGCACCAGTTGGAGGCACATTCCAGACACCATACCGTAGCATCTGCTGCTGAGATGTTCTTATTGCAGTTATAATTTCCGATTCTGTTTCTTTTGTTCTTCAGTGGGAGCTCATGAAGGTGGCACTGTGTACAGAGGGGCAGAGTGGCTGACAGTGAGCTGCCCAAGCAAGCTGCTGGCTCTTGTGACCCTCTCCGAAAGCCTGTGGATGGGCTAAATCACAGACGTGCCTGGACATTTTTAAATGGTAAACACAATCTACACTACCTTTGAATTATGCCTTGGTCTAAAAACTGTATCTTGGATGTCGTGTTTGGCTGCTAGAATTGAACTGGATAGTGTTAAGCGGCACATGTCATCAAGTAGGCACACGCTGGGACGCTTATGCCAAACTCGGCTTCCCAGTCCATGAGCCACCAAAGAAAGACCCAGCCAAGAGATCCCGAGTCACCCATGAGTTCATGTTCATATTGTATATGATGTTTTACTGTAAGAGTTCATACTGTTTGGCATTCTAAACTTTCCCATCACTAAGGATACATTTGTTGGTGCCATCAGTGTGGTTTCAAAGTACTGTAATCTGGGCCTTGTTCTGTTAGCTGCCATTGAGAACTGTGAATCGCTTGCCAGGGATGCTTTTGCCATTGCAGGCAAATTTTCTAGGCAAGTCATTTAACTATTTCTGGCTTCATACTTGGCTTCACTTGATTGTGAGCCATTGACTTTCTCTTTCGACGCTGGCACTGCCACCACAATAGTCCCATCACATACACTGGCACTACTGCCCGTTACAAAAGGCACAGCCGTTTGCATACATCTATCCATCCCTAGATGATCTTTTTTCCTATGACGGTGGCCCTTAAGGTAATGTAGCTATCCACTTCCAGTGAAGTTTTCACATCAAGTTAAAAGGAATCTTTCACATCTTTTAAAAGATCCTTCACTTCATGAGTGAAAGAAGTTTTTCAAATTCCTTTAGAAGATTGGTCCTAATATAGGAATGTTGTTTGCACCGACATCTCTAACCCGCTCTGTAGTGGTTTCTCGATGTCTTAATATGCCGTGCATCGGAACGTGTTCTGTCGTGCTTTTATGTCCCACCGTTTCTTGAGTACTTTACCCAAAATGCTTTGAAAGATCTTGTGGACTCCAGTGACACTAGACTTCTTGTCTCCTCCACATGACTTCTTAATTAAAGTTTTGTTGCAAATGTCAACTTTGCCCTCTAGACATTCACAGCCATGACAACTGTCACAGAATTCAACGGTTTTTGTTCTTTTTTTTTTTGCTGGTTTCAGTTTTGAGTAAAATGCGCGAGCGCCGAAAGCACAAGCTCGGAGGAAGGAAACAAAAAGACAGAAGGTGGAACCCGCGCGCGGTGTCGTTGTGATGGAACGCGAAGCAAGGCATCGGCGCAATGGCTGGTGGAACGGCGAGCAAGGCTTCGGGGGTTTGGGTGGTCGAACCTCGAGCAACGCTTCTTCAAGATTGTTGGTGGGCCCCGAGCAAGTCTTCGACAATGTGCTTGTGCTTGTGAGTGAGCGTGTTTGGCACTGTAAGCACCCAAGCCACCACCGACATCTTGGGATCATGATTGGACTCTCCTCCGAAATGTTAT